>CADDXX010000008.1:1504651-1517741 GCA_902810485.1 Alauda arvensis | reverse complement strand
AAAAAAAAGAAAAAGAGAGAGAAAAAGCAAGAGAAATTGTTGGTAGCAGTTACTGTTCAGTTCAGACAGATGACAGCATTTTATTATCCCTTGCCTGGTATCCAGGGGAACCTCAGGAGCTCCCTAGCAACAATATAGCAGGAAAAGGAAGTGTCTTMATTCCTGGACCTAATGTGTTTGTGCAGGGCTCTTGGTCCTTGGGCACTATCTGTCCTGGTTGTAATGGTATGGAGAGCTATCTCCTTGCACAACACTGCCAGGCAACAAAAATGGCAAAGACAGTGATTTCTGGAACTGAGATAGAGGAAAAGGAGCAGACATGACTGAAKGAACCACATGGTCAATCCATGGGGAATGAAATACTTCTCCAGTCATTAAGTGAGATGCAAGGCCAGTCTGTGTATTTTAGAGAATAAAGCTGTTGTGATCTCTGTGTTGCCCTGCTCTCCTAAAAACACACCTTTTCAAGTTCCTTTCCTCTTTTTCTATCTCCATTTAACCATCCCTTTTTCCATATCTAGTGTTTCCTTGTTTCTGAAGATGACACATGTGATCCTGCCATTGTTCCTTTCACTGTTGTGCTGTTAGTGGATCATGACAAAACAGGAAACCATACTATCTGTGTTCCCTCAGGATGGGCTTTATAAGGGATCCTAAATTTTCTTGATGGCAAAGCTTTCAAAGGTCTAATGTAGTCCTCTAAAACAGGAAGGTACTGAGATCCTCCAGGAACTGAGAGACCACTGACACTGGARACAAATTACTCCATGTTGAAATATCACATCACAAAATTGATTTTAGATTTTTAATTTTGAAACTGTGTTTAGACATGTCTCCCCTTTATTATATATGGCATCAGTGCATCTTTAATTTCCTCTGCATTTGGGATCTGTTCACCTGTTGCTATTCCCCTGAAGGGCACAAACACAGGGTGAATTTTGCAAAGCTGAGTTCAGCTTTGGCTAAAGGCAGTACCTGAGAGTTGGTGTGTCCCTCCAGTTCATCCAGCCCTCTGCTTTGTTCCAMTTGGCTAAGCTGATGCATAAAATCTCTGTAACCAAAACTGAGCTGTTAACAAAAAACTCCCTCACTTTCTTATAATAAAATCTTGGAAAAAACSCACTGTATTTCTGTGTTATCTCCACATGTAAGGTTTGTTCTTGGCAGATACGGGTGCATCTTTTTCCAGAGATGGGATCACTAGGAAAAAGTTCATATGTGGTCTCAGGTGTCYGTGGGCCTGGTAGCTCCCTTCTGTTACTCACCAGGGTGCAATTTTCAGGCACCATGTTAAGGTAAGTGCTGCGGACACCTGGAACAGAATGTGCCTTTCTTGYTGGGAATGTACAAAGCATTTTGTCTAAAACATTGGGGTTCTTTTTCCCTCGATTGGATGACTGGAAAGGGATGGAGTGCTCTTTTCCTGTGGCATACACTGCTTCTCCCTGTCTTGACATGAAAAGTTTTCCTCACTAAAGGAAACRTGGACATAGCTGTGTCACTTTGCTGTACTCTAGACCAGAGGGGAATAACATTTGCTTCACCACTGATGCACATTGCACTGCAGACACCTTGTCATGGTGTATCTCTCCTCTATGCAGCTCTGCTATGGATACCTGTATATGATGACACTTTCAACATCAGCAAGGTGTAATTTTGCCAGCTTCATGGCTGTCCACTATCTCCTCTGCTTGGTCATCTGGAGATGAATCCRTGTCCCCCCACCCAGCTTGGTGCTATTGCAGCATTTCTAGCCATGATGAGCTGAGCAGAACTTGGGCTGATGATTCATTACTGGGAGAGTGTTGAGCATACAAATGAGAGGGTACAATCAGCAGTGAGGCTTGCTTTGCGTGTTTCTGCTCTGCTTTGCCTCAGCAGTAGGAACATTTCTCAGACCAGCCTGCAATCCTCTGCAGCCCTGATGACGGGCTATGTGGTGATGTAGCACTGTAGAAACYCCTCTGAAAGGAGCCCTGTACTTACTGAATGTGATGTGCTGCTGGCATGCACCTATGCTAAGCTCCTCCTTTACTGGKGGCCTTTATCAGTGTGTTTTATTAGTCAGGCAAGTGAGGAGTTCAAACAAAGGCGGAAAGAAAAATAATGGACATATGCATGTTGCTGCCCGCCTCGCATAAATCAGTGTGCAATGATGAGCCATTATTATTTGTGTGCTTCTAGCTACTTGTAGRTGGCCACAATCCAGATTAGATGCTCTCCGTGCCAGTACATCTGATTGTCAATAAGAAGCAGCTGGACTCAGCTGAAGCAAAAGCTTTTTCCTGCATATGACAGAAGAGTGTTGCTAAAGTTGGCTGACTCCCGGGCTGTGTAGGATATATTCCAACAATAATGTTGTGGTGGTTTTTTTTTTTTAAACACTTTCCAGTTTTGGTTTTTTTAATGAAATGTACTCAGATTTTCCCAATGCATTTTGCAAAGCTGACAGTCAGCCCTTTATGTGATCTTTTCTCCTCCTGGTGATATGAGGTAAGGGGCTTTTTTGTGTAATTCTATTGATCATAGTGATTTTATTTCCATTTGTCCACATCAAAGGGGACCTGAATCAGACCTGACATTTATCCACTGGTGGCTGAAAGGCAGATGGAGGTGGAAGGGTGTAAACATCAGTGAAGAACACAAAAGGACTAAGATAGCAGTCCTGTTACAAAAAAATCTCCTGTTAATGCTCTGGTGGCCAGCAGAAATTCATAGTTCACTGAAACCAGCAAGTGGTGGTGTGGTAGACCAGCAGCTCCCCCATTTTCATGCAAGCATTTGAGTACACAAACCCTGTATCCAGCTCTGGGGTCCCAGCACAGGAAGGACATTGACCTGTTGGAGCAAGTCCAGAGGAGGCCACCTAGATGATCAGAGGGATGAARCATCTGTCCTATGAGGAAAGGTTGAGAGAATTGGGATTTTTCAGCCTGGAGAAGAGGCAGCTTCAGGGTGATCTAATTTGGCCTTTCAGTAACTGAAAGGAGCCTACAAGAAAGAAGGGGAGAGATATTTCCAAGAGCATGTAATGACAGGGCAAGGAGAAATGACATCAAACTGAAAGAGATTAGGTTTAGATTAGRTGTAAGAAAAAAATTCTTTACTGTAAGAGTGGTGAGGCACTGAAACAGAAGCTGTGGCTGCCCCATCCCTCAAAGTTTTCAAGGCCAGGTTGGATGGAGCTCTGAGCATCCTGATCTAGTGAAAGGTCTCCCTGTCTATGGCAGGGGTGTTGCAACTAGTTGGTCTTTAAGGTCCCTTCCAACCCAGGCTGTTCCATGATTCTGTGAYTGTCTGACTTACGATCTCTTTAGGGAAGCAGATGAACCAGACTGTTAYGCTGCCTCCCAGGTGCCAAAATGGCCTGTTGTCTCTTTGCATGAGTTATTTGTGTTGAGGTTGTAGTGGCATTTCTAGGTTGAAGTAAATATTTGTTCTGATGAGGCATCCTGATGCCCATCTCCTCTGAGCAATACAGTTATTCATAGAAGCGAGGAATTTAGCACGCAATAGCTCAGGAAACTCACTCTTTCCTATTTGAAGCCCTAATTAGAGCAATTAATCATTGCTGCTTCTGCCATCTAAGCTTTCAGGCTAGAATATATTGTCCTCTCTTGTCAGAGCAGAAATGTAAAAATGGTTTCCCTTTACCTGACACTTTGCCAGTACAGCCTTTATCAGTGTCTGCCTCCTACCAGCTTCTATCTTKCCTGAGAGCTGGAGCTGAAAATGAAAAGAACAAAAAGATTTGACTGTTCCAAAGGAAAGAAGAGGTGTGAAATTTTAAGAGATCAGCTTCTACTCTGTTTACGTGGGTTTTAGCTGGATGTCTCCATTTRCATTACCTTTCCTGGGAATTTCTTTTGGGTTTCCATATTGCTGCAACAAGGTGATAATTTTCACATGAATCACTGGGTTGGAAGAGACCTTCAAGATCATCAAGTCCAACCCATGCCCTAACACCTCAACTAAACTDAGTGCCACATCCAGAGATGGTAAGCTCCCCTGGCACACAAGTCCAGTACTTTATCACTCTTTCCATAAAAAACTTTTTCATAATATCCAACYTATATTTCCCTTGGCACAGCTTGAGACTGTGTCCTCTCCTTCTGTCAGTTGCTCCCTGGAGTAAGAGACCAACTCCCCCCTGACTACAACCACCTTTCAGGGAGTTGTAGAGGGAAATACCTTGACATTTTCTGGGGGAAATACCCTGACATTTCCATTGGAAACAGGTGTGTTCTTTCCACTTGATGCAACTAAAACTTCCCCTCACAAAATCCCTACCTATTGAAGTTCTCCAGGTATGTGCCCAGGAGAGGACAGGATGAGGATTAGGTGTGTTTTGTATCTGCCCCTTGGCTGGTCCATCAGTATTTAATTTAACTGGTTAAATATGATTGTCTTTCTACTTGCCCAGCTTCCCCATGTGTCAATGTGCATCAGGTGATAAGCTGTAGGAGCTGGGGATCAAAGGACAGCACTCTTGCCTTCTCTATCTCAAACTACCTAACTCTGTAAGTTAGGGAGATCAGTGCTTTGGTCTCTCTTCTGTGTCTTCTTATGACAGTGATTCCTCCTCCAGGAAAGAAAGGCRCTTCTTTTGGCACCTGACCTGGTGTGATGCACCCTTGGGTGAACTTAGGCTCTCTGCTGCTGAGGATTTCAGGGGCCTGCAGTATAAAGTGAGAAGTTGAAGCTCTGAACCCTGCTTTTTTTTTTTTTTTTGCCTTTTTTTTTCCCCCTGAGAATAACTGTGGTGGTATCTTTCTGTTCATGGACCTGCAGGGTCCACTGGGGCCCCCCATCATGCTGGCAGTGCCTGCAGTTCTGCTGAGATTTAGTGGCTGAGTGGGGGTGCTCTGATGTTCTGCTGCAGTGCTGAACAGGATGGGAGAGCTTGGCTCTGCAGTGGCAGTAGGGAAGATAAAGATGGCCATCTGTCCACAGCCAGCATACACATTTTTCACACACACATGGACAGTCACACACACAAATTAAAAGTCCCAACATGAAGCTATGAACACAGAAGGTACTGGACTGCAAGTCTAGCCTAGTCATGTATAGAAGTTCTTGAATCATCTGGGGATTTGCAGCATTTCCAGCTGCATGTATAAGGGRAGTTGAAATCCATGTTCTTGTTAGCCTTTGCTAATGTTATGAATGGTCTGACAGCAGCATTGTGAAATATCAATTTTCTTTTGGTGTACTTTCTGCTGCTTCCTTATCAGTCAGCTTCAAACCTCTTACAATGAAGMAATTCTCTGAATCTGAGATGTTAACACTAATGTTTGTCTTTTTGCTGCCCTTGATGAAAAATTAATGAACCATGAATGAATCAACARTTCTGCCCTGTTTATGCTTTTTTCCTTTTCATGCTTGGATGCCAAGATGCATTTACTGAAACACAGGAACAGTTGCTTTTTGACTTTTGAGATAAATTCATCCAGGAAAACTTCCAACAGGGATCCTCATTCTTGGACCTCTGAACCTTGCAGACCTTAAGCACATAAGAATTGCCACAGCCCTTMAGTGAAGGACAGCCCAGAGCAGCTCACAGGTGTTGTAATGTGCCAAATATAATTTGTTGTTCGTTTCTATCTCTTGCCCCCCACCAGCTAATTGAGTAATTCACTGCACCATTAGCAGGCTCTCCCCCTAAGCAAAGAGGCGACAGACAGTGTGCACTTGGCATTCCTGAGCTCTTCCTTTGGAGAAGTTGCTAGAGGGAGCAGGGCAGAAATACTGAACCCAAGACACAACACCTCTGTTGTGAAGATCCAATCTGCAATTGGATCACTTTAGTTTTGTTGGAGGGGGAGTGAGGGGGTAGCAATAAAGACATTTTCTGCTYCCCCCATTACACTTGACTTGAACAACTTGCTCTAGCAGAAATGACAGAGAAGCAGCTCCAGGTAAACCTAGATWATAATGGTGCCTTTCAATGTATTTCTGGTAGCTCTCCAAGAACTTYACTGATAAGGAAGTCTCTGTGCTAGCCAAATGCATTTCTGTGCAGCTATCATCTCCCAGTTTGTTGAGAAAAGCACCCTTATGTTCCATTCGGGATAACAAACCATATTTCTAATCAACAGTTTTACAAAGAGCTGTATCAGAATTTCTTTCTTTTTGATTTAGAGCAAAAGATGAATCAGAAAGCAGATTTTTTTTTTCAATCTTCCAGTCTTATTTTGGTGGTAGTAATTTTTTCAATTCTAGTAATTTTGAGTGCCCAGGTCAGGGGCACATGCGACTGGAATTACCATAAATTTTGATTMCAAATCAAAAGGTTTTAGACAGATTAGTAGTTTTCAACACTAACATTTCAATTTCCTATTTTCCTAGGAGTCTAATTTAGTCAAATTGCATACACCAGTATCTTCTGTGTCATTCAGGAAACGGTAAATATTCCATAATGCAAGGAAATAGAAATTTCTCAGTGGCTCTTTCCAGTGAAAGTATGATCGTCTTTTGGTAGGACTTTTCCATGTTTCTAGGAGACATTAGACCTAGACATAGCAAAATCARCCTCTACTCAGATCCACCACTGACAATCCCTTGTGTGGGCACACATTTTAGTGAATGGATGGCAGCTGCATAGACCTTGAGACTGTACATACCTCATCCCAAATCCATGACTGCCTGATTGCCTGGAACTTTCTTTTTTGTAGCACAAGTTTGTGCTGTTGCCTCCTTCATTTGTGAGGAAATGCCAGAATTTGAACATTGGCAAACTAAGGCCTCATCTTCACCACGTGTCAAATTCCTTATATGACCTCTACAGGAACTAATGGCACTCRGTAATTGTAGGACAGCTCCACTTAATCTCCCTAAATTTAATAATTTAAATGCCTGGAGATTTCACTGAGTATTTTGGTGAGATGAGCTTTCATTTAAAATGTAGAACCTGGGAGAAAAASCAAATTCTGAAAGAACCTTCTCTAAACCCAAGTATTAGGTTTCCAAAAATATAAACCCTGGAAAATAATCCTTTTAGATATTATAGGTATTCTTCCATTCTCAAATCTTAATATAAAACCAATGAATACTTTGGAACGTTTAGTCCCCTGAACCCATTAAGAGGATCATGATAAGCTCKCTCTCCTCCCACACTTCACTTTATCCTCTGCTAACAATGGCCACAGAGGAGACAAACTGGTGGGGATGCTTCAGGTATTTAGTAGGTGTTTAAATCCTACCTGCTGAAGTGAAACAAATGATTCATTTGCAAAGACCATGAAATGAACTTCCCCATCAGACAGACTTGTGCCAAAAGTAATCTGTAAGTGCAACCTGGGAACTTCTGCTACGTTGTATTGCTATGTACTTGACATTTCTGTGTTCCGGCGATGAGTCAGCATCTGTTTTTCACTAGAAGTGTTTCCTTCCACAAAGCTCCATAAAGGAGGTCTTCCCAAAATCTAAATTCCACAACAAAAGTAGTGGCAAACTCCAACATCACCTACACTCCTGCCTCAAGGTAAATTCACTGAAGTTTAAGTTTGGGTCTGAAAATGGAATGAAACAGGACAGCAGGACWTTCTTCTGTAAAGAAAATACACCTAAGAGAGTCTTACAGCTTCTTAGATGACTTGATCTTCAATTACAGACTATCTAGGCTGACATCAGGGAGACACAGCCATAAACTTCAACTGAACTTCACCATGGTGCCTGAACATTGGCTAGAAGGTACTCAGCACACCTGGCCAACAGAGAGCAAGGCAGTTACTTGAAGCAAATAATTAGAAGACCAACTTGAGGATTTCACTCTTCAAAAGCTATGCAGGGAAACAATTTCAGAACTGCTATTGTAAGAATGAAAACACAATGCACTCAACTTAAAATCTCAGATTTCTTCTAGCTATTTTGTTTGGGCAGTGCCTCCTTTGGGGCAGGAAACGCTGTATGCTGAATGGCTGCAACAGG
Organism: Alauda arvensis; assembly: GCA_902810485.1. NCBI lineage: Eukaryota > Metazoa > Chordata > Aves > Passeriformes > Alaudidae > Alauda > Alauda arvensis. Next base: position 1,509,812 of record CADDXX010000008.1, on the reverse strand, counting down.
TAACTGAAGCTTTTCSCCCAGCACTCCATTAGGCTGTGGATTTCCTAATGTGGACTTCCTAATGTGGAAGTCCATCTGTTATCTGCTAAACTGTTTTTAGATGAGCTGTTGCTGATTCTGGAACATACACCAAGCCCTAATCCCATGCCATTAACTACTGAGAGATAATCAAGAAATTTAAAAACTGGACAGTGATCATGACAAACTTGAATCTTACCCTTATGCATTTTAATTGGAAATATGTGCTTGTATTAAGGAGAGGTAACTCTAGCACATGTGTAGAGTTCCATCATACAAAATGAACAGACTTTTTCCAGCAGAATTTATCTAAAATATTTGAACATCTTGTAACTGAGAAATACCTGACTCATGGAAACAGATTCAACTTCACAGTAAAATCTGGAATTTTATACCATGGTTCCACTTGCATCAGTTGTAAGTCTCTGAAAAGCAAGTTTTTGTAATGAAACTGGTAATTAAATGCTAGTTTCAGTTGTACTATTATACATCCACCTAAGACAATAAAGAATATGAAATGAAGAGCATTAGGCTTTTCTTATAGGATATGCTGTGCTTTAAAACTTATTTTATTGATCCTAAAGTTACAAGATCAATTACTGACATTTTCTTGAGGATCAATCTTGGATTAAATGGCAAAATGAAGAAAAGGTTCTCATATGTACTATATCCAAAAGCAGAAACAGATTGCCATTCTCATGTGAACATTCAGAAACCTTTTCTGATTATTAAACAGTATGTCTGAAATATATCTAAGTTATACCAGCCGCTATAGCGCTTTTTGGTGAACCAAAGAAGTCCTACAGTGAAATCAAACTTTGAGTAGAATCTGTACTACTTTAATACAACTTCCTCTCTAACATAATTTTTTTCCTGTTTTTAGATTCATGTATATCCTTGTCTGTCAATTACAATGCGAAGTATAAGTAAGATTTAAGCAAGGATGTTGGAGTGTGAAAATAATTCATGTGAATTGCTAATAGGCTGGTGGGAATAAATTTTTTCCACATGAAGGCAAATCCTGTCTCATCAAAGACGGCAGACTTGATTTTCCACCTTGACTAGCCACTATTACCTGCAGAAGGGACACRAAAGCTGAGAGCATCTGCTACTAAATCAGTACTTCACAGTAAACAAAACAGTAGTATTGAGCCTATTCTTATCTCCTTTTGAAAAGATGYGGGTAAAGCTAGAAGCAAATTAAAACAAGCCATAGGACACAAAGCAGTCTTGTCATTCCTTCAGGTAGGCAAAATGGAGATTTGCTAGCACATAAGTGTTTCTCTTCCTTTCTCCCTGGTTTTGCTACTTAAGGCAGAAGCCTGGCAGTTATCACCCTTCAGTGACATGAATTGATCAGGTTTGCATTCACCTTGACAATCCTGTGATGGAGAATGGGAAATAAAGGGACAGTACCAGTCCTCTCAGGTAATTAACCTAAGCTCCAATGCTTCCCACACCAGCCTATTTTCAATAGTATAGTTTATACACTCTAACATTATTGCTCAGAAGATAGAATGATGATTCAGGTTTACTAAAAACAGCTTCACAATACTGCAATCATGCCCGTGAAGCTTCATCTCATATCCTGTATTTTTAAGTTTCTTCTCACTGAGAAATAAATTTGTGTGGTGTTTCATGTTTTATCAGAAAAGTTAGTCACCAGATACCTGAAACACTGATATACCATCTTTAATAAAACATGGCTTGTTTGGTCAATTTGCCTGCCAATTTCTTTTCCTGCTTTTAAAAACACGTGTAATACCAYGGGTGACCTCCCCTAATACTGCTATCCATACAAATCACAAATAACTGAGAAATAATATGCCACTGCTGCATCCTGTCATGCCAGAAGATCAAGATTACTTTCAACATTATTTAGAGTAGGTGTTACATATAATTCGTGCCCAGATCCACTGAAGTCAATGAAACAACGCCTACTGGCTTCTGTGGGAGTCTGACTTGGACATTATTCTGGCAATCTGTCCACCACTAAATTAAACTAYTGGAGGGGATAAAAGCCCAAATGAAGAAAAGTAAAAATTTTTGGGAACTAAAACTGAGCCRCAAATAAATATCCTAATTTCAATGGCATCCTGAAAAGACTTAAATAAAACACAAACACACTTACACARGCATGTACACACACATACATACAAAAAAAAGTTATGACTTTAACAATCTTAAAAATCCATAGTCTAAAATTGTTTACATTTAAACAATTGAGTATAATAGGTAGCTTTCTTGACTTTCCATTTATTTCCCTGAGCACTGATCTTTGGAACATCTGGAGTTTCAGAATTGTCTAGTTCATAATTCCCAAAATAATTATCTTAAGTAAAATGCTGTCCTTTTATGACAAAAAAAAAAAAAAGCAACTCCTTAAGTAAAACCAGGATACAACTTCCATGAACTATGATGAATGTAGCCAATTTAAAAAAAAACCCAACAACTATTATTACTCATCTGCATCTGTATTTAGGGACCTAGCTGGTTCGTCTGTTTCTCAAAACCACTCTGCAGTCTAGCAGTTACCATTTAATTCAGTATTAGGTAYTATGCTGTCTCATAAACTCATTCAATTGGAGACCTACATGAGAATTTAGCCTCCCTGTTTCACTTACTCATTTTGCAAAATCCTGTATTAGTAATAAAGTGTGCTAAGGAATTGGTCTTGTGCCTAAATCAATATYACAGGCAAAGATTACAGGACTTCTCACTTTCCCATAAGGGGTTAAGAAGGTGCATCTGCAGAGAGGCAGCATAAAACCAGTCTTCGGTACTAAAATGGGACTAAGCTAGGGCATATGTTTTAGACTGGCATTCCACACCAGGAAATCTGCTGGCCAAAAGGAGCTCTATTTTAAATTTCTGCTATTTAGAACTACTTGACAAATTGGCAACTGCTGCTTTTCACTTTCTCCTCTAGACTAGAGCTTTAATTGTGAGCTTCACAGACATCAGTTTGCAACTTTAAGACTTTTCAGGCATTCTGCATTTTAGATTATACAAAGTGTGCAAGTCAAAACATTTTAGAAAACAACAGTGCAGAGATATTTCAATATTTTAGAATCAAATCTCTCTCTCCAGCTCTAAGGCTGCAAATTACGTCAGCCTCTCTGCAGCTAAAAAGTTCAAAATAATTTTCCATGAACCACAGAAATAGACTCTAACTTTGCATACTCTTAACTCTCCCTCCACTCTGCCTCCCCTACTCTTCCACCTTCCCCCCACCCCCCAGCCCCTGGGTAGCTGATACACTGGCATTATGCAGCAGGCTCCAAACACAGGATTAACAAAAAGGTTATTTTGTAATACTTCCTTTCAATGTGCCTTAACTGGAGAAGGGGGTGCTGAACCAAATAYAACCAGGACAGTTGCTTTTTGGTTCTTCGTGCAACATGAAATCAAGCCTTTGTCTGTTCTTAAATGATGTAATAAAATGTGCCACATCTGATTCTCGTTAATTAGCACTTTTTTTATACTATCTGGTACTGGCATTCCACAGCAGAATCCAAAAGGAGGATTTAGCACTTTTTCTCTTTGCAGGAATCCTTTTTAACACCTCAAAGTTCACAAACAGTTAACAGCATACGATCCCATCACTTTCCCCCTCCTCCTCTTCAGAAATTAGACTGGCCTTTCTTTAAATAAACAAACAAACCAAACCAACCAAACAAAAAAAAAAATCCTTGCTTTAAAATAGGAGTATAAATACTGTTTTGAAAACACATTTGGAAGATGTCTTCCAGGATGGTTTATATATATATATATTTTTTTTTTATCCTTTAAAACTGTGACTACTGCACCAGTTAAGGCTGTTTACAATATACATATTTTTCAAATAAAACTTTTAATATTCAAGCTTACCAGATTGATGAATTGTAACAGGTAAAATGGAACTCTTTACAAGGTAAACCATGTAGTTGTACAAAATAGAATTATACCCTTCACCTGTGCAAAACAAAAAGAAATCCTGCCTTGCATTAAAAACACAGAACCTGTTTACAAAAAGGAATGTGTACTACATTTGGACTTCCTTTTTAACTGCCATATCCTAGCAACATCTCAGTTATTTTAGTAAAGGAACTAATCATCAATTTTAAACTGCAGTGAATTTACCAAACATTTTCACTATAGACTTCTGAAAGCTTTTACAGTAAGAAGTTATCAACAAAAGCAGGCACGTTAGTGTACAAAAACGTTGTTGATTTTTTTCCTGTTTCTTTGTCAAAGTGCAGGTTTTTCTCAATGTGCATCTTACAAGACCAACGAATGTTTTAACTCACTAAATCTTAAAACAGAACTCAATTCTCCCAAGGAGTAGTGTAAACGTTAAAGATCCCCAATACACCTCTAGTAAACGTGACACAAATGTCTCTGCGTTGTTTAGAAATTTAGCTCTTTTGAGAGGTAAAGAAGCTTCATGACACCTTTTCCTTACACTGGCTGGTTATCATAAATGGGTAACTCTGGACTGCTAAAGCTGGAGACTGATGAATCACTTGAAGGGAACTAAACTTGGCTACAGAGGAGAGGCGACGGGAGGAACCAACCCTTAGGCGTTTCTTGCGCAGCCTTCGGAAAATTCAGCCGCCGGCGGACGAAGGGTCGGCGTGGGGGAGGGAAGGGGGGGAAGGAAGGGGAGAGCAGGGAGGGAGGGAGGAGAAGCTTCCGCAGAGCCAGAGGCACGGCGGCACGCCGCCTGTGTCCCGCTGCGCCCGCGGCGGCGGGACCATCCCGTCGGTGGTGCGAGACCTGTCCCCGAGCCCCGCGGCTGCCAAGCGCTGGAGGGCCCGATCCCGGCTGCCGCGGAGATCCGGGCGCCGGGCGGGGAGCCGGGCGTCCCGGCGGCGGTCGGCGCTAAGTGCCGTGAGCGCAGGGCTCGCCGGGGTAGATCTCCTCGTAGGCGGGGGGCTGCTCGCTGGGCAGAGGGTAGCAGTAGGGGTAGGAGGCGTTGAGCTCGGGGTCCATGGGCGAGTAGCCGGGCAGCTCGACGGAGGGATGTCCGCCGCAGTGCACCTCCACGCCGGCCTCGTCGAAGACGTGGAAGACGCCCACGTTGATGTAGGAGACGGCCTGAAAGGGGCAATCCCCGGGGCTGAGCTCGGGCTCGCCGCCGGAGAAGAGGGAGCCCTGGCTG
>CADDXX010000008.1:1473319-1484073 GCA_902810485.1 Alauda arvensis | reverse complement strand
TGGAAATTTCCCATGGTCCCAGCAAACAACATGGCACTCATTGTTATGGGCAGAGCCCTGTATTGGTAAAAACTGGGGAAAATTTCTCTCACCTTGTCATAAAGCAGCTGACAGGGATGAGCAAAACATGGGTGTGCCTTCCTGTGTGTGAAAAGAAGGGATGTGAGGATAAAACCAGCAGCAGTCTTAAGACCAGTCTTAAATCGATGAAGAGCATTTTCAGAGTTGGGAATACAGGCAGTTATTTGCAACACCTCAGGAGAGGTTTATGAGAGAGTTCTCAYGAACTCCATGAGGAATATGGTGCCTGTGGGGAAAGCTTTGACTGAATTTGCCTGAAGAGTGCTTTGGTCCTGGTGGGTGTAGGGAAGCMGGCACAGACAGACCAGTTGACCACTCCAGCCACTTTTTTACATTCTCTGTTTTCTTCAAGACTTTCAAAACAGGGACTAATTCTTGGCACATTTCAAGAGGAGTATGAGCAAACTTCCCAGGTAACAAAGACGACATAGATGTCCAGTATTTTCTGTTCTTTGATAGCTTTTAAATAGACTTACAGCTGAATTTATGTTAGCTTTCCTTGTCCTCATTGACCCACCAAGTCTAATTCCCTCTAATGTAGGGGTGGGAGGTGGTTATGCTTTCTCCATTTATTTTACTGGAAGAAGGGGATAAAGAACATTGGTTTGGCCCTAYCTGGGATCCCCTTCTCAGTGGATTGCAGTAATTTATGTATGTGGTAGGTTGATCTAGGCTGGACACAAGGTGCCTGACTTTATCACTCCAGTCCTCAGCAAGGTATGGGGGGAAAAAAATAAAACAGAAAATCTTATGGGTTGATATAAACACAGTTTAATGAGGCAAAAAGAAAGTCTGCATGTGGAAGCAAGGGAAAATAGAAGATTTATTCTCCCCGTCCCATCAACAGGTAATGTCCAGCCACTTTGTCAAAGGTAAGACTTCAGTACCTGTAGTGGTGGCTCCAGAAGACAAACTTCATAATAAGTGCCCCTAGCCATCCTTGCTCTTAGCATTTGTKGCTTGAGCAGATGCGGTATAGAATATGCCTTTGGTGAGTTTGGGTCACCCAAGTCCATTAGCCTTTGGGAGTGGTGCTGTATTGCTGCTCAGCAGCAGACAAAGCACTGGTTTGTTATCAACACCTTCCCARCTACCAGTAAAAAGCACAGTTCTGTGAGGGCCAGTGTGGGGAAAATTAACTCCATCTCAGCCAGATCCAATACACTGTAATACCATACTCTTGGGTTTCACAGTTTCTGAATGCTGCCATCAATATGGAACACCACCAGAAACTTGTCTTTCTGTGTTARAGCAACCTGAGTRCTTGGGCTTGTAAATATCATCCATYTCACCAGTGTGACAGCTAGAAAGGTTATATGTCCAAAGACCCATGGGAAACAAGTGACAGGAGGAGAATAAATCTGTGTCAGTCTTTGAATTACTAAGTCATTGTAAAATCAATTAGATTTCTCCTAGGTGAGGCCCTTGTGCTATTTGTTTTAGTGTGTGTCCTATCAGTCACTTTCACTTGTGCTGCATAGTAGTTTCTGAGGCTGTAGACCTCAGGTTTTTTATTTCAGATGTAGGAAAAACTCTGCCACCTCTAGATTTGCAAGGGAGTTAAGGGATGCAGGGATGAAGATCATGTTTCGATGCTGATTACAGAGCTTGGGAATAACTGTTCTGAGCCTGGCCACCCTGACTGAAGTACTGTAGGGAACACAGGCTGGAGATGAGAAGCCAGGACTCCATCCTGTAGCATCCAGCACCACTGTGCCTGTGGGATGCTGATGTCCACAACACATYAATGCCTTTGGAATGTGTAATGCCTGTGGTGTGCTACAGAGCACARACTGTAAGAAAGAAGGGCTGCTGCTGTGTGGTGGCATCCCTCTGGTGTCTAACTGGCTGAGTACTCCCTTGCTAATTAAAACAATTACAATGGAAAGTGTCTGTTTGTCTCTATTTGTAYGAGAAGACTGAGGTGCTAAAACCTCTGGGGAAGGACAAGGGCACTGTGAAATGTGTGAAATGTGTTTGTTAACAGGGTTTTTCCGGTGGTACATGGAATTCAGGAGAGATGCCAACCTCTGGCAAATCTGTTTTGCCATTGTGTCAGCTGTGAGCCCAAGCCCAGCTGTGCAAAGCCAGGCCACTGGTGTCAGAAGACTATCTGGAATGAGAGCGTGCTGATGAGGGGTGCCCAGGGAAGTGAGCAGGAAGAGGTCAGGTGCAGAGTGGTGATGAGTGGTGTTGCTGATGGAAGGCTGTATTGTGGGGTCCTATAAGAAGAAAAGGTCACGTCCTTCAGTTTTGGAAGTTTTCTTAATAGAACTGTTTGTTGTGCTATATTCTTGGTGCCAGTAATCCAGGGAATTGGTACAGATATATACTGATTGGATAGTAAACTAACGCTCCAAAAAGCCTTTTTAGTTACAGCGAGTCTAACGAGAGTTCAGCACAGCTAGTGAAACAGATTTCCTAGAGGGATGTTTTCCTTTGCTCATTGGAGACAGTACTTGCCAATACAGTAATCAAGCTGATCTTGGCTGGTTTAACAAAGAGTTTCAAGCAGTCTCAGTCTGTTTCTAACAGTACAATTGTTYTTTGAACTTGCTACAGGCTTGTCAGGTCCTACTTCTGAGGAAAGTAGGAGGCTGCCTTGTGATGTCACATGTCACTGGCCTAGGAACACCGGTGGCCAGTTTATGTCTTTCTAGAATTGTTATAGCTGTGATGGTCTGAGGGCACTAGGCAAGATTTTGTGTGTGAATACTAAGCTTTACTAAATCTGACRGTATAATGGACAAAGCAAAGTACATAGCTGGGTTACCATGAAAACTTTTGGACACAAGATTTTTTTCTTCTGTGCTTGTTTTGTCAGGGGTTGGGGTTTTTGCATCTTTTCCCCCCTATTTTTACTTCTGMGTTTATCTTTTCTAGAAGTCTTAGTACTAGACAGGAGTGTAAGTTCATGTGAGAGAACTGCAACTCTGTGTGAATATAAACACACAAGACGTTAGTGACAGAACTGTTACTAAGTGTCATGGACAGCCAATCTTATCAGTGGCTCAACCATTTGTCAAATTCTACTTTAAAATGTACTTACATGATTGCTCTGCTTTTTTGAGCAGACCTCTGCAATTTTATGTAGATGAGTTTTCTGTCTTACAGTTTGAGGCACATGAGGCGAAATCTGATGATTTTTATTTAGGTATTTGTATGCAACTCTGGCATTCTGGAAAAAAAAAAAAAGGCCAGGTTATTTTTATACAGAAAAATGCATGTTGTTCATTTAAGTGACTGCAGCAATTCTGCCAGCTCAGGCATTAAGAATCCTTTAATAATAGTGAATGTTTTCTAGAGGACAATATAAAGTGACAACATTTATTTCAACTGCCAGACCTGTAGTTGTGAAATCTGCCACGATTTTAACTTGAGTWACTACTAACACAACCACCATCCTGCCTAGTGACTAGATCTGGGCCTTTCCTTGCTTTCATATCATTTGTAGGAAGCAGCAAAACCAAGTCATTAGGATAGTTTTAAATTTTATAACAAAAGTGATAATTTTTCCCAACATGTTCTATGGATCTGTAAGCAACTAAACCAGAGAGTGGAAGAGAAGAATAAATGGTAAATCTGGGGATTTCAGTTTAGAATCAAGTCACCAGTGGAATCAGGCAAGGTCTGTGTTGTTGAACATATTTATAACTCTTTGGGCAAAGGAAGTGATTAGTGAGGAGAAAAGATTGCTGATATTGGTAACCTTATTCAGAGTTTTAAAGGTTGGGATTGTATCAAAGAAGGATCTCATAAGACTGAATGAAGCATAAACAGGCAGCTGAAATTCTGTGTAGGCAGATGTAAAGAAAAGCACATGGGAAGAAGAATGCTAGCTTTGTACATAAAGGTCTCTGGACTGASTGTTTTTAAAGAGGTGTGACATCCYGGTGTTACAGAGGGGCTATGTAAATGTCAGCTCAGTGCACAGCAGTAATAAGCAAACAAGGGCACAGAACATAGCACTAGGTAACACTAGGAAGGGAGTAGAAGACTAAACCAAATGCACCATTATTTCACTGCACAATTCCATGCAGCTTGTCCCTACCATGCACAGTCCTAATCAGTGATATAATAGGATAATTCAGTGGAAGCACCTACAGTGCCTAACTAGTCCTCCTGCCTGACCAATCCAAGCTGACTGGAAGTTTAAAGCATGTTATTAGAAGCATTTTTCAAATACCTTTTAAACACTGACAGGCATGGAACACTGACCTCTCCAGGAAGCCTGTCAGTATGTTGACTACTGTTTTGGTAAATAAGTCTTTCCTAAGGTTGTGTCTGGACCTCCCATGATGGAAATTAGAACCGTTTCCACGTGACCTACTGCTGGATATCAAAGAGAAGACATCAGCACTTCCCTCTCCTTTTCCATCCTCAGGAAGCCRTAGGGAGCAATGAGGTCACCCCTCAGCTTCCTGCTCTCCAAATTAGGCAAGCCAGAGTCCTTACCTGCACCTCACAGGCCATGCCTTCCAGCCTTTTCACCATTTCTATTGCCATCCTCTGGATGCATTCAAAGACCTTTGCTTTCATCTTAAACTCTGGGGCCCAGATCTTCGTCCAGCACTGGAAGTCAGGCTGCACCCATGTTGAATACAGCAGGATAATCACCTCTTTTGACCAGCTGCTGATACTTCACCTCAGGGTGTGCCCAGGGTGTGGCCAGAGCCCACTGCTGATTTATATTGAGCCTGCTGTCAGTCAGCACCCATAGGCCTCTTTTTCCAGGGCTGCTTTCCTACCACTCTTCTCTGAMTTTATACTTTTGTCCACAATTACTCTGCACCAGGTGTAGAATTTATTTTTGTAAGATCTCACACCATGGATTATTACTAGTACCTTACAAGGGGTACAGTCAAAGKCTTAAAGGTCTAGAAGATGGTGGGATAGATGAAGTAAGCAGTTGCATCTACTAACTTTGCTTCTTCAGAGYTGAAAACCTGGAAAATGCACAAAGGTCTATGACATGATAAATAGCATGCAGAAAAGAGAAGTGGATGTTCACTTTTCATCCACAGGCTAGAGGGCAGGCAATAACATTAACAGCGGCTCAGGACCACCTCTCCAAGCACCCCCACCCAAGTTCTATACGGTTGCATAAAGCAGATGGATGAAGTCATGGGAGAAAGTTCTGCTGCAGGCCATACAAAGGCTGACCATCTCTGCCATAGGAAGCTACTGGAAATATTACATCATGCTTGCTGTCTTTCTATGCTTGAGGTCACAGCTCACAGTGGGGTACCCTGTTATGGTACATATGTTTATTCTTCAGTCAGAAATAATRTTTGCACTGAACATAAAAGTGAGTGGTTGCATTTTTCCCTTCTGACTGACTGAGAAAATATTCTATTCTGGCTTCTTTAGCATCTCCAGATACAGTCAAGTGAGGTGATATTTGTCTTTTTGGAGCCTCAYTGGCAGCCTGAGAGGAAAGTCTTGTGTTTTGTGCTCTTTTCTGCTTCAGGCCCTTGTGGTCCTCTCAAGCTACCTTTTGTGGGGATCTGGTGCAAGATACGTATCAATGGCTCTGGGAAGGACCCAGGGTGCCTTATAGTTCATCCAGTTCAGTGAAAACRAACACTTAATGTAATCATGTGCTGGTGTTCTGGGACTGTGGCTTGAGGAGGAAACAAGATTTCMTATTCCTTGCTCCAGTCCATCCAACTTCTGTTCTCTGTCTTACACTGCTCATCTTGGGATGGAAATGGCAAATCTAAAACAGATTTGGAGGAGCACAACACTGAGAAGTTCTGAAAGTGCTTCTAATCCATCAGCTGGCCACTGGTGAGTACCTAGGAGAAAGGAAAATATACAGTGAACTTTCCTAGCACAGTTCCCAGCTCTCAGTGCAGGGTCTTCCAGAGTGTGAGGTAGTCCTGAAGTTTGAAGCTGGATTTCRTTCCATGGACTTGCCTGGTTTACATAGAAGTCTTTCTTTCTTTCTGATCCAATCTGGTGTCACACTTTGAGTTCGTCCCTGGTACAGAGGCTTGGAGCAAGACCAGAGCACTGTTCATTTCCAGACATTTATCAGCATTTCTTCCAATGCTCATTTGCTGACATGTGTGTTCCTGTCTGTTATTCCTGCCATGCCTGCAAGGAGCACTGCTTCCYCTGCTGTTCCTTTGCAGTGGGGCAATGAAACATTGATCAGTTTCCCATCCCAGTTTCCCATTCCACACCTGGTGTGGGGGAGTGTGCCCTTGCTTTGACATGGGCACCCTGGAGGACCCGCAATTTTGATGTTGTGGATGTGCTGCAGAGCATGAAGCACGTGGCACARGTAACAGTGAAATGTCATGCTGATAAAAAATATCTGCTGAAATATCCCTGCTGAAAAACTAAGTTAAAAATCTCAACAGTGGAAAGACAAAACCAAACCAAAACACCCCGAGCTCAAACCCTCAGAGGAGAACAGCAAAAGAAGATTGTGTCTGTGAAACAGGATTCAGCAAGGATTTTCCATGAATGAACAGCAAGGACTATTTGCCAAGTGGCACTCAAAGATTTTGCTCAGAGGGTCACTAAATCACCAGAGATCAGAGTAAGGCCACAGCACTGGAAAAGGTCTAAAACTGTTTCCAGAGAAAGCTAAGCACTTTTCCTACTGGCTCTTCACACAATAGTGCAAGAATAGCTAATGCTGCTTGAGCCTACTGCAAATTTTCTGTTTTCTATCCATTAGTAATTTTTCCCCTGTATTTCAAGAATAATTTTCACGCATTGTGTCATCATTCTCATGTCGACAGTTCTGCTCTACCACTATTGAATTAGCCCTAACAGCATTATTTTCTCCCAGATTCATCTTCCTTATAAATGTTCTGAAAAAAATTAGGAAAGTATTTGGACATAGTTTCCCACAAGTACGAAAATCAGGAAGGTTTTCAGCACCTAATTTTTCTCAACAGATGTTATATCTTCATTTTTCAGGCTGTGTATGCTTGTTTCACAACGATGACAAATCTGTTAATAAATTATTCCATTTGAGAATATAAGAAACAAGGGCAAAAATAAGAAGCCTATCAAGAGTTTCTAAGAAGAGGGAAAATAACAAATACATTGTAAATTTTCTTTTAACTTTCCTGTCTGAAATGTTCTTTTGAAGCGTGAACATGTTTTAATAACAATATGTGGGGAAATTTTGATTCTGAGCTTTCCAARGAGGAGAAAGAAAACTATCAGGTATTTCAAAGAGATTTTTGAATTGTCATTATATATACTGAAATAGGTGTATCTGAACCTCACCCTTAAATTTCTAGAATAAAATCACAAAGAAAAAAATACCAATAAGCTTCAGATTATTTTTTACATGAATAGAAGTCATAACATGGAACAAATAATTATCATTTATCCTTGAGCCAAGAAGTGGAAATAAAAGAGAACTGAAAGATTTGAGCCCACCTCTATCTCAGGACACATCACTAAAGTGACAGCTGTAACTGTGGGTCAAATTAGACCYCAAATACAAGACATTAGCAGCATTATTTCTATTGATATAGATTGTAGCTTTTTACTAATAACAACTGWATCTGGTGTAATTATTCTGTATTTTAAAAAATTATTCTTTATTGATCTTCCAGAGATCCACAATAGATTAGAGCAAACATGGCAAAAGTGGATATGATGGGCTAATTTAGTCTCTTTCACCTTCATGACTTCTACTTCTGTGTTCTCTGACACCTAAACAAAAGATTGGCTTTTTCAGAAGTTTAGCAATTGAAAATCACAGAATCAAAAAAAATTCTACTTAGGGCAGGTATTGCTCTCCAAAATATTCAGAAAAAWWTTTTTRTTATTCATGCTTGGTTATCATTATTATTCAAAGCATTATTATTTTATCATTCACWTATTAGAGTTACTGAATAATTAAAAAACATGATGGGTGATTTATGGATGGAAGAGGAAGATCTCCCTGTTTTTCAAGAAGGTCACWCAAGCAGACAGAATCATAAACATCTTAAATGACAGTTCAGGATGAAGAAAAACTTGTGTTTGTTATGTCATTTTAGTGAACATGCCTACATTCTTGGATGAAGACATTATTTACAGATACTGGGATTTTTAGCAAAGGTTCTATGACTGCTAAAATTCACAACTTCTAAATTTTCCTGTGCTCATGTAAGCAGGCAAATTCTGTAAATTTCACTGCTGCCCCCTTACTTGTGCTTTGTTAACTTTGTTCATGAGACAAACAAGTTAGTGAGGGGAGGGCAGGGCTGGCCAATGCATTTAGCCTTAGYTTTTACCTGTGGATGCACTGCTGTCAGAGATGAACACCTGGGAATAAATCTGAGACCCRTTGCCTGTGGGAAATGGATTGGTAGAGAATTCTCAAAGCCTGACAGAAAGCTCACAAAGCATGCATCTATGCAAACCTTGAGATAGAAAATGCTGACTTAGAAATGCCATGGAATAGGACAGACATTGTTGAGAGAGAAATGRAATGGGAAACAAGCTTTAAAGGATGGCCTTGCAGACAAGACTAGACAGTTTGTGGAAATAGAACTATGAAAGATGCATTGTATATAGGACCCACAAGGGGTAGTTTTAGATGACTGGCTTTCAGGCATGAACAGGATTGTGTGGCAAAAGGGGATAGGCCAAGAAATGCTTATAATGTATTGTAATTAGTAAATAGTTGGCTTCTGATTGTGATGACGTGAATTGTAATATCTGTACTGTCTCACCCTTCAACATGAGACTGAAAATGGAATAAAAGTTTTTAAAACGCCTCTCAGATGCGTCATCTCTGGGTCAGTATAAGGGTATAATCTGACAACAACTGTCCTGTACTACATTAATGCTTCAGATGACTGGGGGATGTTGGGTGGAAAGGGTTGGGAGGCAGCATTCTCTGTGCAGTTACAAATGCTGTCAAAACCTGTACCTCCTCAGATCTGCAGAAATGCTCAGCAGGTGCTGTACACACCAGGCAGTGTGTACCATGGGCGTGGCCTATGGAAAACAGCGTAAGGATCATCTCTTGAGCTATTTCTTCTCTCATACAGAGGGGTGGGAAGAGGGGCATTAATGTGGCAACATTTTTAAGAGAGCACTGGACAGGTCTGGTCACCTGAAAGGGGGCTTTGGCAAGGGCAACAGGAAATCTCCAGAACTTATTGGCAATTTGAGACTCCATGGTAAAAGCAGTGCCAAATGGTATATACACTCAAATGGTGGTTATCTCATGTTGGAGCCTCACACAATTCTGCACAAAGGCAATCCACAGCAAAGKGAGTAGGAGCACCCTAGTACTTCATTTTGCCAGGGCTGCCTTAGTATGAAGAGCTACTCCACTCCTTACCTTGCTGGAACCACAGACACAGTAGGACTATGAAGTGATACATTCTGAAAGTAGAAATCTTCCCACCATTAGCGTTTTCAGCAAAGCCTATTCCTTCATCTGGAAGAAGTTTCCCAGGAATGCATAAGAGCAGGTGCAGACAGATGAGTCCCAGTCTGKGTGGTGGGACTGGTACGGTGCAAACTATGTATCTAGGACACAAGAGCCATGATCTCTAGGACACACTTTATTTTGCCATTTGGAATGCCTTGGAAACTGCATGTAGGTTGTAATACCTTCTTAAATTTTTATCAAGAAGTGTGGTTTTGGTGCYTTAGTGTACTGTGAGTTCCCCTAACAGTCTGAAAGAACACTTATAATATGAAGTCCTAATTGGCATGARGGATTTGTTTTGCTTTGTTTTGTATCCTCTTGTACCAGCTGTAAACTGAATTTAAGACGTATTTGGTGAGGCAGACGGTTCTGATTTAGGCAGCAAAAGCTGCCTAAATCCAGCAGGTTTAAKTGGATCAGATTGCTTAGGGCTATGCCCAATTAAATCTTGACCTCCTCTGAGGATGAAAATCTGACAACATTCCTGGGCAATCTGTGTCAGTATTTAGCTATTTTCATGGCAAAAAATATTTCCTGCTACCTGATAAGAATTTCCCATCTTCCTACTTCTGTCCATTGCTTCTTGTCCTTTTGCTGTACATGGTTGAGAAGGSTCTGGTTTTATCCCCTATATAACTTCTGATCAAGCAGTTGTAGTGAACAGAGATGTGTCTCTGTTCCCTTCTCCATTCCAAGATGAACTATGCCTGCTTCTAGAGCCTTTTCTTGTACTTCACATTCTCCAAATCCTGACTGTCTTTGTGGCCTCCAGTGGATTCACTTCAGTCTGTCAATGTCCTTTTTGTAGAGACCAGAAATAGACACAACAATACAACATACAGTATTGCAAGTGTGAAAGAACTCTACTGGAACTGACAGCTACACAAGCACCAAAACAGGACTGAATGSAGCTGGCCCTCTTTGCTGCAAGGTCACACTGCTGGTTCATGTTTGACTTGCTGCTCACAAGGACACTAGGATCTCTCTTTGCAGGATTGCTTCTCTGACAGTCAGCCYTAGCCTGTTTGTTTAATTGAGTTATTCCATCATGAAGCAAGACTGAGTTTTYTCCTCTTGGACTTCACAAGGTTCCTGTAGGTCATTTCTTCATATTCCTCTGAAGAATAACCTTTCCCTCTAGTGAATTGTCCTCTCARCCAATTCAGTATCATTCATAAATCTGATGACAGAAGGCACCATCTTAGCCTGGTCATGGGTGAAGACATGAAATAGTCTTTGTGCCAGTTTTGATCCCTGAGGGATATTGCTA
>CADDXX010000008.1:1433488-1463157 GCA_902810485.1 Alauda arvensis | reverse complement strand
ATGTCTTACAGAGAGTTCTGACTAACCTTTCTCTATCTTTGCAGCCCTTGCATTACCTAACTCCAGCCCGGACTGTAAAATATGGTGGTGTAGGGATATTTTACAATCCTCCTTTCTCAGTGCTCACAGAAAGGATTAAAGATTATATTGCTGTTGGTGTCAGTGTGGAGAAGATGATACAAATTCCTTTTTCTGAGAAAAGAAGGAATACATAGGGTTCTGCTGTTCTAGTAAGTACTTGTTCAAATCTTATGGAGCAATTTGTAAAGCATGTAAGTACACTTCTGAAAACAAATGAAGTTCAGACGCCATTTAGGCGTCTTAATTAATACCAGTAATGCAGAACTCTGTAATCAAAGTTTTCAAATGTTAAAAACCTCTGTTTTGCACACCTTACCRGACAAAAGACTTATGCAGTCTATCTGTCTGAAATGGACTCTGTCTACAACAGCTGAAATGAACCTCAGGAGAATGTCATTACTATCATCTAAACTGTCAAAGAGGGAAATTTTAAGGGGCTTACTAAAATATACAAATATGTTAAACACAATCAAGCTAAATTATTTCATTTGAGAAGAGTGCRCATATTTTCAGAAATGATTGGACAATGCTCAAGGAGTGATCTTAATGGGCAGTGTTGTGTTTTTTCTGTGATAGCATGGAGCCTTGGCAAATGAGGCATGCTGAGTTTGTTAAACAGAACCTTTGAAATACCTTTCCAAGTTCCTTAATATCCTTAGTTGATCAGTCCATCAGTCCAAAAGTGCTACGAGTCAGTATGCCCGAATAGGAGCTCATTCTACTTTCCTTTTCTGCTTGTGATATATTTTATATATATATATATATATAAATATATATAAATATAAAAAGATGTTAAGATTTACCTCATCTATTTGTTTTGAACATGTCATAAGTAATCATCTGCATGGTATGGAAAAAAACCTGGCCTGTCATGACAAAGTTCTGACCAGACTCCTGTACAATTGTTTTTGATATWTTATTTAGACTGAGACAGGGCAAATATTTCAATGTCACCTTAATAGCAATGAATATTTGTACATGATGCTTTACATGAGGGCTTTTTGCATTGTTCTTCTGTCATCTCTTTACAGCATCACTTTGTGTCCTCCTAGAGAAGACAAATATTCTAGCTCTTGTTTTTTATCTATAGACTGAATAACTGGAAWTATTCAGAAATAAACAAATCATTAATGCCTGATGTATTGTCCCACTTTTATTTGTCTTGAGGATAAGTTTACATTTTTCATACCTGTAGATGAATTGATGGATTTTTCTCTGTTTTTTGTTTCTGTTTTCTATGAGAAAAAATTATACTCTTGATAATGAGAAACCATTAAATTATAGTTGCTGCAGTCAAAAAGATGTTTGTTTTCCCTAGGATGAAATAAAATGTCTTCCTTATACCATGTAGAGTAGGAAGTGAACATAAGCAAAATGGAAGCAATTTTTACTCCTGGGTACCATATAGAGGCTGAATCAAATGGCTCTGGAGCTACGTTCTTATAGGTTGTCTCTTTTTTTCCTTCAATGGGTTTTTTTTGTTTTAATATGCTTCTAATGAAGGAAAGAACAGAAAACTCCTCTGAAGACATGTTTTCTTGAAGCTCTACATCTTCCATCAGATTTGAAAGCTCATGTTCTTATGCAGATTGATGTTGTTATAAAAGAACTGTTTTTCTATACCAAATGTTGCTAGTATAAATGCAATATACTAATGGACCTTTACAATTTATATTTATCAAAAAAATGGGTTTGATATAAAATATAGCTCAGAACAGAAGGGATAAGAATTTCTTTGAGTGATTTTTTTAAGAGTACATTTCTGCAATACACTTAGCACATCCCATGTTTATAGTTCAGTGGTCTACGAGCTCATCCCACTTCCACTGTGTTTGGTGGAAAGGTTCCCATTTCTTCAGGGGGATTTGGCCTACAGGAGAAGAAGTGGTGAATGTTCCTGATTGGCATCTGCATATTGTATGACCCCCTGTGCATGTCAAAAAGATGAGAAAAATATTTTTTTTACAACTAGTGTTGGAAAAAGACAATGATTTTTCCATTCCTTGATGGCGAAGTAATCTAACAAGTGGCATGAGAGAGCTGAAGSAATGGAGAGAAGCTGAATGTAGCAGYTTTTTATGAAATATCCAGCTACTTCAGGCACAGGAGGAGGAGGCACAAAGGTTAGTTTTAATTTTTTCTTCYAGAAAGCCACKGGAATTTTGAACCTGAACAAAARTAATGAAAAAGAAAAAAATCTGCKGTGTGTACTGATTGGTACACAGTGTGAAATTTTGCTTAAAAAACCTTTCTGAACTATGCCCATAAAATATCCCCTTACTATCTTTAGAAAGTTACTTTCAGAGAAGTTAAGCTACTAGAAAGAAACTGCYGGATAATCAAGTGCTTTTGGAAACACCTGTAGCTCTGCCTATTTGCAGATCTGAGAAGTAGTTCTAAGAAGTTTGGGTTAAYACAATACCCCATGACTCCTTAAAATAATTTTCTATTTATCTTTTATTTTTCTCAGATAATTGTAGTAGGGATYCTATCTCCAATCTCTGCAAGTTGAACAAGAGTACTTTTAAGTTACTTAATTACTAAATTACTTAACCTTCAGTGCATCAGCATGAATCTTCACAACTCAGAATCTTAATGGAATCTCCATGAATGTGTCTTGTCATTTCAGCACCCCATGTACATTTCTGAATTGACTGGATTTGGGCCCAACATTTAACATCATTCTGTTATATACTAGAAATTTTTGGTTACTTCAAAATCCCCTTTGTTAGTTACTTGGCCATCTTACCAAGACTAGCAATTTTTGTACTTGCTAATTCTTAGGCACTTTTGGAYACACTAGCTCATACTTTGCAATTTTATACACAAATTGACATACAGTTCAAGATTTTTAAAATGATSTCTTCATGGCTAAACAGGATTTATCACTGATTTCTTTGTGTTTCTGATCCTTAAGCTATAAACTTGCATTTTAGAGAACTGCCTCATGATGTGAATCCAAACTTCAAAGGTTGCAGAAGTTTTGTTTTTTTTTTCCTTCTTTTTCAGCTGCACTTTTTTGAAGTAAATGATAATGGAATTTTCTTCTTCTTAAGAGCTGTTTCTGTGACTTAAATAACGATTATCTTTTAAGTACAGGATTCATTAGGATGGAGTATCTTGGAAGRAGTTTATCCTAAAAAAGAACTTTCTCAACCTATATTAGGAGTTACTGGTGTGATATAAAAATTGGCACCTGAAAGACTCTTCCCCTTTCTTTTTCTTTCTGTAAGATTTTATATGCTTCTCCAGTAAAATACTGACAAACTCTTTTATCTTTCTATTTTGAAGGCAACTTCGCCTTTACTTCATCATCACAGTTTATTTGTGAGCAAGAGATGCTTTCTGATTAAGAACAATCTCTTCATTGCTCTRTTGCTTATTTTTCAGCAGTCAATCTCAAAAGTTGGCAGACTATTGCAAGGTCATATGATCATAGAGCCATTTAGTTTGGAAAAGACCTTTAAGATCATCAAGTCAAACTGTCARTCTAACTCTGCCAAGTCTAAACCATGTCCTTAAGCATCTAGTGTCTTCTAAATACCTCCAGGGATGGTGACTCAGCCACTTCCCTGGGCAGTCTGTTCYAGTGCTKGACAACCCTTTCCATGAAAAGTTTGAGTCGTCACTTCTTATCTCTTTGATTAGTCACTGTCAGTCTAGATCTAAAGCATCTTAACTAAACTTCAGGCTGCTGTGTCCACTGTGTGCCTATTGACCGTGGTAAAAGCACAGCCATGCAAAAGAGAAGCTGTTTTAAACCCAGGGAAGGAGTTTCAGCTGAGTTTAACCTTTGGAGAGAAGGATGTGTCCAACCACAGGGAAGGKAGCCTCAGAGGGAACCTTGGCCAAGCTCTCCTCATGGCTGCATATTCTTTCTGGATGCACAGGTGTGGCAGGACTTTCAGTCAGATCAACTGAAAGCTCTCATGAACCAAGATAATTGGATATTGACTGCTTGTATGTCTGTGGAGTGGCAAGGGACTTTTCACAGCTCAAGGCAGGTCAACACAGCAATGTGACAGGAGGTAATAAAACTTCATTGGGTTCAGAAGTGTCTTCTGCCCACCCAGCAGGATGCCAGATGTCTTCTGCCCACCGAGGGACGCCAGATGCTTTCTGGTAACTGTGCTCACCCAGCAGGGCGACAGGTGTTTTCTGCCCACCCAGCGGACGCCAGATGTTTTCTGCCCACCCAGGGACGCCAGATGTCGGAGTTATCTCTTCTGAGATTAACCCCGGCAGTGTAAATTTTTCTTCTCACTGGTCCATGCTTGAAAGAAGGAATCAGAGAACATCTGGGTTGTGGACTGCAGATGTTTATTTTACAAATCTTATCTCTAAGTTCTTTTTGTCCAGCGTGAAGTCCACAAGCAGCTGGAAAAATGGTTTCTCTCCCGCCCACAACAGTGTCTGGGCTTTTATATTCTAAACTACGTTAACATTGTTTTTCTCTAAACACCAATAACTAAARCCCATGTCATGCAGTGAAATTTTACCTTTACCAATCCTAAAAACCCAACACCCTTTGCAAAGAGGAAGAGGAARAGGAAGACAGAAACATGTGCTCTTATCACACCGATCTGCCTCCATCTTTACCTCATTTATGTCTATGTAGCAAAATCTAAAAACTCTTCTACTCACTCAGTGACATAACAAAAATCACACCAATCAAACCCTTGTGATCTCCAAATCCTCAGACAGCCCTGGCAGTGCTTTTTCCGTGGGCTGAGACCAAAAGTCACCACTGTTTCTGGCACAGGCCAGGGAGGATCACCCCCCTGTTCAGGCTCCTGCCCATCCAGGAGAACCAGAGAGATACTCTGGTTTGCCACACACAAGGAATAAAACTTCCATTGAAACAGCCTGAAATACTCAAAAACTCATCCTGCATGTTCTTAGCCTTTCTGTAACACTGGACTTTCTAATGAGGAACCTTCGAGTGTGCAGGTCCTTARTTCCTCTAAACTATTCTTTCTCCATGGTACCTGAATGTTAGAAGAAACGACCTCCCTTGAGGGAGACACTGTCACAAAACCTGCTTTCTGTCTGGATTTATTGCCTGCTGTGTATCCYTAAATCTGTCGCCAAAGAGCTTCAGAGCCAACTCCCCAGAAGTCAGGAGCTGGTTTGCAAAAGCCAAATCCAGCTCCCTTTCCKCTACTCACTGCACAGCACCTACCTCTTGGGCATTCTCTTACACTAAAAAGACCCCTCAGCCACTGCGACCTGCAGCGCCCCATCACCTTAGCKGACCTGTGTGTGGGGGTCTGGATGCTTGTCCCAGCAGCATGCCACCCCCACAGGTAGTCACTGCCTGAAAAAAYGAAGCACTGTTGCTTGGCCTAACCTGGCCCATGTGTTGTGATAGAAAAAAACAAGGAATGTGTTGAAATTTTAGAGGGAAAATKTGTGGCCAGCATAGTAGGGGAAGCTGTTTACAGTCAGTATACAAGCACAACGGAGCCAGGTACTTGCACAAGCAATAAGACATTGGCTTGTACCTGCCACAAAAAACACAAAATAAACATAACTACAAAACAAACAACCAAACCAAACAACCAAAAAAAAATCTTTCCTTGAAGTTTGTTACAACTGACTACCAGGTTCAAGTATTGTAAGGGGAAAGGACTTGTAAGTACTGCTGGAYAGAAAGCTGGACATGACCCAGCCATGAGCACTCTCAGCCCAGAAAGCCAAACGTGTCCTGGGCTGCATCCAGAGCCCCGTGAGCAGCAGGGGAGGGAGGGGATTCTGCCCCTCTGCTCTGTTCTGGTGAGGCCCCACCTTGAACCCTGCATCCAGCTCTGGGGTCCCAGCACATGGAACTGCTGGATTGAGCCCAGAGGAGAGACAGATGAAGATCAGAGGGATGGAGAACCTCCTATGAGGAAAGGCTGGGAGAGTTAGGGCTGTTCAGGAAAARTGAAGGTCCCAACATAAACTTATTGTGGTGTTCAGTTCTTAAATGGACTTATAAGAATTAGGTGGCTGGAYTTTTTAGTTGGGGCTATACTGATGTTCTCATGGGTTAATGGTTCTAAACTCAACAAGGATAGCTTCAGACTGGAATTAAAGAAGAAATTTTTTATGCTGGGGGATAAAACACTGGCACAGGTTGCCCAGAGAGGTCATAGATGCCCCATCCCTGGAAACATTCAATATCACATTGGACAGGGCACTGGGCAACATGATTTATTGGAAGGTGTCCTTCCTCATTGCAGGGGGCTTGAACTACAAGACCTTTAAGTGTCCCTTCCAACCTGAACCATTCTGTGGCCAGTGGCAAAAAGTTCAGATGGAAAAAAGCCCATCACCACAGCAACATCCCAGGGTGGACACTGGGGTTAATGTTTTTCGGGATGTCTGTTAATGCCTTGGCTGAGGGACAGAGGGCATCATCAGCAATCTGCAAACTATCTAGAGAGAGTCTAACTGTATGCAGTCATGAGGAACCTGCTCTCATGAGCTCTGCTTAGAAGAGGAGGTTTGGGCCAGAGGGTCTGCAGAGGGACTTCCCAGCAGCAGCCACRAAGTGGCTCAGATTTTCTTTAAGARCATGTTTGTTGTTTTGTTGTTCTGTCGTTTAATTGTTGTTGTTTTGTTTGGTTGGTTTTAGTTTTTATTTGGTTTGGTTTTGGTTTTAAGTTTCGTTTGTTTGCTTTAATTTTCTTTTTGCTTTTTGTTTGAAGGTTTTTYCCAGGTATTTGCTTTTTACTAGTGCTTAACTACTTTGGCACTGTCTCCTATGTTTGTATGTCTGCGCACTGAGGGTTTTACTGGCTGTCTCAAGGTCACAGTCACTGCTATGTGACAGATCAGGACAAGCTTGGGAGGAGGTATTAGGAGAAAGTTACATTGTCTTGGCCATTTTTTTCTTAAAGTARTATATCAGGCTGTTGTACTCATGTTAATATGAATAACTGCTACTGCATTTATTTTGTACAGTCTTGTTGTTCTTGTGAACCTCCAAACACTCTGCCTCATATACACTCCCTTTCTGCTGCAAAATTTTCATCTTTGGAGTCCCAGAATCTAACAAGCATTAGGGCCACCTCAGTCTCMGAAGACTGGAGGATAACGTGTATCCACAAGTCCTTGCAGAAATGAACACCCTGTGTAGTGGGTATTCACTGCAATGGACAATGTGCTTCCACTGCAGAAAGTACTTTTGTTTTTCTCCCCTTTCCCTGGAGACCTCATTTGTCCAATAAGTCATAAAGCTGGGGTCCAGGATATCTACATGAAATGGCCTCTCTCCTTCCCAGGCATGTCTCTGACTTCCTGGATCCTTGCTACTAATGTCGGGATGATTGTAGGGTTAATTTATAATAAAAAGACCCATCCTCTTTAGATGGACTGTCAGACCATGCT
Organism: Alauda arvensis; assembly: GCA_902810485.1. NCBI lineage: Eukaryota > Metazoa > Chordata > Aves > Passeriformes > Alaudidae > Alauda > Alauda arvensis. The sequence goes on along the minus strand of CADDXX010000008.1, from coordinate 1,455,702 downwards.
TGTGATGCATTTGTGAAGTCGTCTAACACAATGTCTTTTTTAAAGGGAAAAATAAGGAAAAGTGTTGAAGTGAATAACAAGTGCTGAATGGGGTTCACCACAGGTGGGTGACCACCAGGCTTTTWAAAAAATTCTAAATCATACTGATATCATATCAGCCTCACTCCTTATTTCATAAGGGGGAAGCCACAGGTGATTTTGGCAGACCCACATGAAAAAGGTGATCTTTCCATTCTGCCTTATTTGCTGTCATAGAATCTGCATAATGAAAGGAAATTTAGRGAAATGGGTACACTGTGGTGGCTGGTGGTGCACGGATTGTAATCTCCTGTCTGGATTCATCCTACCAAGGATCAAGCTTTTATTTTCTTTTCCTCTTTAGTGAAGTACTGCTAAGATCCGTATTTTCTGTTTCCTGATGTTTCTGAAATTTCTTGATACTTACATTTTTTTTGCTACATTTTGTCTGCTATTGAGTGTTTTTGAAGTTGGTTGAGTGCAGAATTATTTTCAGATGCAGAAGGAAGACAGTAGAGAAGGATAATGTGCCCATGTATGCTGGATTTTAAGATGTCATTAGAAATGCATTTGGGTTTAAAAACACAAAAAGCTCATTATGTYTGCTAGTCTCTCAGGACCTGTCAGTCTTTTAAGAGTCACTTTGACAACAATTTTATTATAAGGGARTGGGGGAAGTATCTTTTATTCAAGAAATGTAAAGGGTTTTTGTTGTTTTGAGTTCACTTTGGGGTTGTTTGTTTGAGGTTTTTTTTTGTTAGTGGAAAAAAGGAAAATTAATAGATGATTGCTCTGACTTTAGTCTTGGCAAATCACTATGTACCAAAAAATCCAGCTGTCCCCAAAACACATTCTGCAACGACTACTGGCAACATCGATATTTTCCCATGGCCAGGTTTAAAGGCCAGGTTGAACATCTTTGCAGTAAGATAGTAGAACTGCATTTTGCAGAATGTCATGGCAATTAACAACTTTTCTTCTATCAGCTAAAAGAATGTTTTACTGAAATTGCATTTTCTCGAAATAAATATTCTCATTGGGAAGAAGAAGATTTTCAGTGGTAGCTACTAAAGGCAGTAAATTAAAACTCTTAAAGAAAAAGCTTATCAAAATGAGAACAAGTAACTCCAAAATAGAAAATAAGAATCATCTAGAAGACATTCAGGCTAGCAAATTTAAGGCACTTACTTTCTATAGTTAGTACAGGTGTGCAGACAATTGATCTACAAACATCTTGATGTATTGATATTTGATACTAATAGTATGTGAGAAGTGTCCTCAACGCAGCAGTAGGAAGTATGAAATATTTGTTAGCTTTTTTCAGGGCACGTTATTCTAACTAGGTATTTTCATCTGTGATATAGTACTTGCTCTCCTTTTACTTTCTTGCTGGATAGCCTTTGCAGAAGTCAAGCCTGAAGGATACAGTCAACAGCCAACAGAATAGATCAGTGCCCATTTAGGTGTGGGCATAATCAGATAGACTGAGCAACAGGTCAGGTAGGATACCTGAAGCTACTGAGCTGTCATGTAGAAGCTGCTTTTTCATGGGTAGAAGATCAGTCAGCAGGAGGTTTTCTCTTTGCTGTCTCAAGGGGAATACTGTCTGAATTCTTGCAATATACTAATTTAAGCCACACAAGTTGCTGATCATTCACAGCTGGATAAATGTATTGGATGTAGAAAAACCCATGCAACAAAACCTTGAATTAATGTCCTTTTATTCCTGTTCATAAGACTATGAGGAGAAGAGATTAGGTCCTTTCTGTGATATTACAAGGCAAACTGCTGCACTACCATGGGCCACCCACTATAGCTGGAATGCAGAGGCAGACAGTGCCCTGCTCTTCTGAATGTTCTCACATAAATTAAACAATAAAACTCCAGTGGCTGAAAAACTGCAATTGAACTGAAAAGGTCTGGCTTTTATTCCTGGCTTTGCTGTAGATTGTCTGTATGGGCTTGGAAGGAGTTTGGCTTCTTTTGTGCAGTGATGGAAGCCAAATAGATGTGCTTTCTTCTGTTTATTTTGGCYGGAGCTTCAGGGCAATGGCTGACTCTCAGTGGGTTGTGCAAGACAGAGAATGGCAGGACCTCCACACAATCACAGGATTACAGAATCCTTAGAACTGGAAGAGATCTCTAGAGATCATCCAATCCAGCCCCCTGCCAAGGGAGGGTCACCCTGAGCAGGCATACAGAAACAYKTCCAGGTGGGTTTTGAAYGTSTCCAGAGAGGGAGACYTCACAACCTCCCTGTGCAGCTTGTTCCAGTGCTAKGGCATCCTCAATGTAAAGAAGTCCTTCCTCGTGTTAAGGTGGAATTTYTTGTGTTTTGGTTATGGCCACTACTCCTCATTCTGCCACTGAGCACCATGGAAAAGTGTCTGGCACCATCCTCTGGGCATGTGCCTTGAAGGTATTTGTTTRCATTGATGAGATCCTCTCTCAGTCTCCTCAAGACTAAAGAGACCCAGCTCCCTCCCTCTTTCTCTCTCTCTCTCCTCATGAGAGAGATGCTCCAGACCCCGAATCATCTTAATGACTCTTCACTGGACCCTCCCCAGTAGCTTCTTGTCTTTCTTGTCCTGAGGAGCCCAGATTTGGACACAGCACTCCAGGTGTGCCTCACTAGAGAGGAGCAGAGGGGGAGAATCACCTCCCTTGCCCTGCTGGCCACACTCTTCCCAATGCCCCCCAGGATCCCATGGCCTTCCAGGCTGCAGGGGCACTGCTGGCYCATGGACAGCTTGTTGTTCCTGCCCAGATGTTGGACTCTAAACTTGCCCTTGTTGAGCCCCATCAGGTTTCTGCCCAACTCTCCAGCCTGTCAAGGTCCCTCTGAGTGGCAGCAAAGGCTTCAGGTGTGTCAGCCACTCCCCCAGTTTTGTATCATCTGCAAACTGGCTTAGGGTTCATGCTATCCYTGTTGTTGATAAACAAGCTGAGTAAGAYTGGAGCCAGTRTTGGTCCCTGGGGAATTGCCACCACTACAGGCCWCCAGTTGGATTCTCTCTGCTGGTCATAATCCTCTGAGCTCTGCCATTTCAGCCAGTTCTTGATCCAGCTYRCTRTCTGTGAGCTTACCTGCAAGGTTGTTATGTGAGACAGTGCCAAAAACCTTGCTTCCCATCCATAAATTCAGGGTTGATGTGCTTTTGCACTGCTGAACATGAAGTGACTCCTTACTGCTTGCTGAATGTGGCTGGTCATGTGCTTGCTAAGGGTCTGCAGATAATGCTGTAGCCCCATGAGTGAGTAGGTCTCATTCTTGATAGCAGCTGTGTGCAAGTACTGAACGTAGCCTTAGATGAGAAGTGAATTAAAGTGGTTGTCTCATTACTACATTAGTCATAGGTGTGTCATAGGGGGGCAATCTTGCAGAAGTTCTTTGTAGTTATTTGTGGAAGAAAGTGGAAAAGCATGTTCAACAAAAGGAACAGAAGCCAAGCCAAATCCCTAATGACCTATTCTTCTTCCTGCTAAGTGGTTACAYGTGTCTTATTGCTGAGCATCCAGCTAAAACTTTCAGGGAAATTTTGGTGTGGTGTACTGGGACTGCTGACTCAGTGCAGCTCTTGCAGCCTATTCAACAAAAACATCTGGTRCGGCTCTGATTTACACTTGTTTGAAGAAAGAAAAACAGGTGCAKCTACTGCTGCAGTGGGAAGCTGTCCAAAGAAGGGATCTTCTGCACCAGCACTCATCCTGGCAAACTCTGAGAACCATCACTGCTGCGACTCTTACACTTCAGAAGCTTCAAACTCTACCTCAGAACACTAATGTAAGGCAACCCTCAGTCAACTCACAACAAGAAACCACTATTCCCTTCTTACACAGTACAATTTATACTACTAATGAAGAAGCTGAGAAGTTGAGGGAGGTTGTGAAGTGAGTCTGCTCCTTTGATRTGGTGCTGAAGAAGGCTGAAGGCCAGCTCTGTGATGCTTGTAAGCATGCACAAGCACCAACTGAACTGTTCTGGTTTATGGTTTCTTGGGCACCAATGTAGCAATCCTCTAGTGAAGTCAGGATGCATTCCTGTCTCAAATACTCCTTTTCCAACAGTCTAGCTGAAGTTTTAAGTGTAGATATCATCTGCATTGTAAACCTAAACCTAACTGAAGTAAACTTACTCCAGGATTAATTAGGCTGCTGTAGTTTCATTTGAATCACTGGAGTTAACACTGGGACACAGCTGGAAGAAGTGGCAAATGGAGCTCTAATCCCCTGTCACCAGTGAGCAATGTGCTCTTGTGGCAAAGTAGGTCAACAGCATCTTTGGCTGAATTAGGAAGGGTGCTGCAAACAGACCAAGGAATGCAATCCTTCCACTCAGATCAGCACTGCTGAGACATATCCACAGYTCTAAATCCAGCTCTGGGCTCTCCAGTATAAGACAGGCATGAACATACTGGAAAATAGTCCAACAAAGGGGCACAAAAAGGATAGAGAAGTTGGATCATGTGACATAAGAGGAGAGGCTGAGACAGCTGTRGTTTCTTATTCTGCWGAACAGAAGAAYTGGGTGAATCTCACCCTTGTGTGTGAATACCTGCTGGGAAGGAGTAAAGAAGATGGAGCCAAAATCTTTTCAGAGGTGCCCAATGAAAGGACAAGTGACAATGGGAGCAAAGGAGATTTTGGGTTGTGGGTTTGTTTTGGTTGTTTCACTGTTACAGTGGCTGAACACTGGCAGGCACTGGACAGAGAGACTGTGGAGTCTCCATCCTCAGACATATTCAAAATCTGACTATTCGTTATCCTGAGTAACTTGATGTAAGAAATTGTGCTCTGAGAAGGGAGTTTGGTCTAGGTATCTCTGGAGGTATCTCTGAGGTCCCTCCCAACCTCAGTCATTCTGGGATCCTGCCACTGAAGAAAGCTGCAATGTTGCAGCTARCTTCACAATGGTACAGAACTGCCATGGTCTCTAATCCGCCCTCMTTTTACAGATATCCTATTGGTGTACTACTTAGGCTTCACTTGTCAGTCTTCAATTCTTCTAAACATGGTCCATAATCATCCAGATAACAAGGAAACTGCAACAGAWTCTATTAAGGCACAGAGGATTGTCTAAAATATAGACAACCTTTATAATTATGGAATATTTTGGGGAGAAAGATGAACAGTGCTCTCTGACTGTTAATCAGTGACAGACCAAATGATCTTAGATAGCAAACAGAAAGTGCTCTGCTGAGCCAATCAAATGGAAGGTAGTATATTCAAGTCTAGCCATGATTCAGTTTTGCATGTCATTTTGCTGTGAAAGACCCTGAGTGTTAAATTTCATGTTCAGGTCTCCTGTGTTTTTGTAGTTACACCTACTGGGATTAACCTTGCAACTTGTACTTCATTAAGAATGCTCAGCTAAACAAAACCTGTTTAAATCCTCCRTAGTTAGTGCAGCTCCGTAGGATGAAGAATTAGTAGGAAGCATTAACATTCTCACCAAGCTTMGTTTTTACAGGTTTGCTTTCCCAACAAGATGAAATTCCTGTTCTCCAAAAGGTAATTATAGGTAGAAATTGGAGTCCTAGACCCAGCTTGTGATGTGTAATGGAAGACAGCCTGCAGCATGCAGTTAGACACTATAATCCCAAGGAATTTAGCCAAGGTTGTTCTGTGGTTTGGGAACAAAAGTTCACCTGAAGTTCAGAGCAGTGTTTTTTACCCAGAAAAAGCCTTGCAGAGAGTTTTTGAAGCCTTCGCAAAGGTTCCAAGTTGGAACAAAAGCACTTCATGCTATTCTAATATTTTACATCTATGTGAGTGATCCCTAGATTTCTGAGAAGCCCCAGTGTTAGGAGGCAGCAAGGTTTTACTAAAGCAGCTTCTTTGGAACACTATAATATCTATGCAAAGCCACTTCAATTGCAAAATACCAGCTATRTTAAAAGGAAACAATAAAAAAGCATTTTGAAAGTTTTGTGGCAATGGCAGAGTGCTTAAATGGGTTTACGTGATTATGATGTTGTGAAAAAACATTTTGGAAGCCATCAGGTTTGCACCCAGCCACTGCTCCTTTGTGTTTGCAGRTCCTTGCTGTATTCCTGTTTGTCTCTCGACTGTTATTTTCTCATTCCAGGTGTATTTGCTCTCTCAAACACCAAGAGTGCTTGGAACCCAGCTATTACTTTAAATCACCTACTATTGCCCACAGTGAACAAACAGGCTGTAAAAGCAAGGGTGACTTTTTGTTCATGTGTGCAATGAGATTTCTTGCCTGGAAATTGACATTATCACCCACAGTTCTTGGCTTTCAGGTCAGTAGCTACAATTTCTGATGATTACCAGACAATACAAATGACTGTGACTTAATTAGGGCATGAAGAAACCCAGCACTTTCTTCCTGAATTCAGAAAGTGGTCTGCAGTGCTGAAAAGACTCTTAGGTATGTCTTGTTCATGGTGTGACATGGTGAAAACAGTGCCTAGACTCTCAGGACAYACAGAAAGCACTTGCAAAGCCATCCCAGCCTAAAGGTCCAGGGGTGGGTACTCAATATTGTAATAGGAGAAAGGGTATAGTGAACAAGGTGTGTCAAGGTGCTTACCTTTGGAATCCACCTTCAGCAACAAAGGGGCTCGCACTCCACTGGCCCTTCAGACATCCATGTCTTGAACCTTCTCGTAACCAGTCTCAAGCTGCATCAAGGGAAATACAGGTTGGATATTAGGAAAATGTTTTTTATGGAAAGAGTGATAAAGTACTGGAATAGCCTGCCCGGGAGGGTGGTGGTGTCAYCATTCCTGGATGTGTTTAAAAAAAGACTGGATGTGGAATTTGGTGCCATGGTTAAGCTGAGGTCTTAGGGCAAGGGTTGGACTTGATGATCTTGAAGGTCTCTTCCRACCTAGTGATTCTGTGATCCTGTGATTCAGTCTCTAGTCTTTCTTGTACGCAGGACTTTGGATCCAWAAGAATCCAAAGGAGTGAAGGATGSTTCAGTGTGAAATGGACTCARCCTTTRTCCAGTCAGGTCTTGARAAGCTCTGAGKATTGAGACTGCATCTCCTCTTTGGATCCCAGTCCATGCAGCAAAATCCTTCTGTTTATACCTGGTCTGAAACACCCATTGTCCCTCATCCTCCCAAGAAGAGAAGTCCCCAACCCTGTGTCACTGATCCCTTTCCTTGCGTACAGTGGAATTGTCAAGGCAATGCTGTATTGACTGTTCCATACAATTTGCTGCCAGCTRRGATCTAGAGAAGAGTCTACTCCACCACCTTCTCCAGCTCACTAATAAAGACGCTTTACTCTGCCTTGCCCCAGATAAGGTGTTACCATTAATTATGCTAAATCAAAGTAGTCTAGGTAACCTTKGCAGWGTGCATTCATYCTGTGTTCAGCTCCACAATAGCACAGGAAATTAAATTTTTACRGAACTGATCTTGCTAGGTGCTTTTCTTGGGCAAAATAGGTGAATTTTAAACTCCTATTGTGTAAGGAATTACACGTTGGGTTTGTGTGTGTGCGCATATCCAGCATAAAATTTTGTATGCAAGAATGCTATTCTTCAACTGGTATATTATTTTTGCTTTTGCTTTTTAACGTTACAGTTATGAAATGGTCATAATTTCTTTGCACAAGGTCCCAGCTGACTCCAGGGTCTGTCCTTCACAGGGGTGCTGGAGATGGTGGTTGGTAATGGCTGGGCTGCAGAATCACAAAGCAAGTGCATCTGTCTGGGATTTCTGACCCACTAAGATGAACATGGGTTAATTGGTATGATCAGCTGTTTGTGTGATGATCTCAGTCTGTCAGGGAGGTTGATCCAGGTGGTCACTATGGAGTGACAAGGAATCACACGGCTCTGGTCAAGTTAAAGGAATTATGTGCTGCACTGCAGCTGGGGAAGCTCTGGCCTATTAGGTGTTTGTTTGGTGGCACTGAGATGAAAACCCTGTTTCTGGGATGTATGAGTTGACTGACACAGATGACAGAAATGTAACAAATGAGGTCCAGGTTGTGGTTAGGAAGGGAAGCACAAGTGAGTCCCTAGCAGCAATGCAGTGATGTCTGAAGCAAGACGTAAAAATATAATAAAGAAGGCAGGCAGGCAGGCAGGCAGGCAGGCAGGCAGGAAGGAAGGAAGGAAGGAAGGAAGGAAGGAAGGAAGGAAGGAAGGAAGGAAGGAAGGAANGAGAGAAAAGAGAGAAAGCCAGAGAGGGAAGTGGCTTTGGATTCCCTTATGCAGATGCTATTATATTTGCAATGGTATTAATCAGCCTGTGCCTCTCAAATGAGCAGTTCGAGTACTCGAATGATGGGGCTACCTCATGTGTTTAATAGCTGATGCTGCTGTCCTTACCTGGAAATGGAGCACAGCTCTTTATATGGATAATGCAGCTGGTTCACTATAAATCTCAAAAGTGAAGAGTAATGAGGACAGGAAGCAACATCACGTGAATATTGCAAAATTTTGGTGAGGGGAGAGCAGTGGAAGSAACAAAAATTTACAGAGTTACACTGAAATAGGGAAAATATAAAGTAATCTGAAACAGAACACACACATGTTCTCTGTGGGTGGGAACAATGTGGGAAGCATGGAGCTGGAGGAGTGGCCAAGGCACTGTTGTCAATGCTGAATTATCAATCATCATGCTGTAGTTCTTGCATTGCCTGACCAAAAGCACTTTATCTTGGAATGAGGAGAAAGTAGAAATTGTCTGTACCTACTCAAATTCAGCTGCTACATTCAGGGGCTTGGGAACCAACTTCTGAAAACCTACTAGGAGGCTGGAAGTAACAGCCTAGTGAAGAGGGTCTGTGAGGACAGGTTAATGAAATTATGCAGGCTGAGGGCCTGGCTGAGTGYGTGTGTGATTGCAGCTTGTCCGTCTTTGAGACAAAGGTGGCAGAGCTTGTGTCTGAGCTACAAACTTCAGCTTCACCACAGACAGTTTTCAGCTCATGAATTTTCTGCATTGATTATGGAGAGCASTAAAATGTGTGTTCACACTTGGTCTGCTAAAGCTCTGCTGGGCTTTCAGAAGAGAAAGCTGATCCATAAATAAAGAGAGCTCCTTGGAGGTGGCATATAGAATAGACAGAGTGAAACTGAGCCTTCTGGGACTATTGAAAACATCCTCAAGCCTTGTGTTTTGCAATGATTGCAGTGAATGATGTTATATGTCTGTCTTTGCTTAGTATGTACAGCTGATTAGCAAATGCAGGCACAATATGAAATCTCTGCTGGTTGTTTCCATATGGGAAACAAGACTGGCGGTAAATTTTTCAGGAGATTCTTTGACGAGCTGCCAGCCACTGGATCTCAATGAGCCTGGTCTGAGCAACCTGGACTCTGTGGGGAGCCCAGCAGCTGTGCTGACCTGCTTGTAGGTGTGCATTTGAGACCTGACCAGTCATTTCAGAGGGAGGAAGAGTCAACTCAGGGTACCACAGGGATTGCTTCTGCAGCAGCTGGAGGTTGTTCCCGAACTGTCATTCTTTTCTACCAAGAGAGAGGTGTGGTAGTTTGGCACTGAGCAGGAATAGTGTTGCTATCTTGGGTCCTCTTCTTTCACACCTCTCAAATGCTTCTTGGAATGGATTATAAGACTCCAAATTTGTTTGCAGACTGCAGCTCTCGCTGTATCACTGTGCAGAAGATGTTTATCTGGTTGTCTCTTTCTGCACAACACATTTTAACCACCTTTCACAAGGATTTTGCTGTAAACTGAYGTATACAGTGTCTTGTCTTTGGGTTTGTCTGTCTCTGTTAGGTTAGGCCCTTATCCAAGCAAACATTTTCCTATCTCTTTGAAGATAAGGCTCCTGCCCTTGCTGAAATCATTAAGATTGCTTGGGTCATCMGTTTTGATATATGTGTGCATGCACATGACTAGCAATGGTGCTTAGTGTCTATGAGAAAATACTTCTCTTCCTAGGTAGGTTGCTGAGAGGAGGTTCAGTCTATAAAAATCATGTAGGTACAAAAACTCTTCCCCTTCATCTTAGCCTGATGAAATCTGTGGCATCTCTCCAGATGAAGACTGGAAATGTTTTCCTTCCTTTTTTAGCTCRCTGGGTTTGTGTGTGTGCCACAGGCACTTTATATCATTCTAGTTTATTTATACTTTCAACTTATTGATTGGTAGATGGGATGATAGCCTTTTGGATTTATTTTGCTGCTCATTTATAATTAATTTGGCRCACCCATAAAAAAATCAACCTTTATTCATTTACCATCTATTCACTGTGATTTTTTTTAGAAAGCTAAAGTAGAAAAGCCATGCACTAGGCAACAGGCCAACATGCACGTGATTCCCACATGTTGCTGTAAGACCTGGCTTTCAATTTTACCTGCATTTGTCCAAAATGGGGAGTATTCTTTGACCACCTGTACAGTGTGAGGACCTCCAGCCATCCTGGTGAGTGCTTATGCCGAGCTGCCAAAGTTTGTGTGACTTCCCCCAGTATGTGTTATGGAAATGAAGAGGAAAAGCAATTGCTTTGAGGGCATCTGTGTCCTTGCAAGCTCTTGAGAATAATCCATACTGGGTGAAGCAGGAGGTCATGAGAGAAGGATGGCCACAGAAGCGAGCTTTGGGCTCTTGACAGAAAGCAAACCTGCTGCTTTGCCAGTTGTCAGCCCTGTTGCTGGAGCTGAGTGATGGACTTGTAAAATAACCTAATGGTGCTTCTCTTGAGCTCTGATCACTCATAGCCCACTGGGCTGATCACACACAGCTCACTGAGAGTATGCTCTGTATCACTCTTATCACTCTTCCCAGCTGCCAGTAACAACTGCCTGTAATTTGACCTGATAAATACAATAGATAGGARCATTTAATTCAAAATGACAATTCAAGGTTTCCAAGCAGTTCACGTGCTCTGCAATGCTTTAAAGATCTCCCAAAAGCAATCTTTTTGTATGTGCATGAAATCTGCCTCTGCCACTACTCAGATATATTTATAGACTGCTGGTGGGCTGCCTATGAAATTCTCATCCCACAGTTTTTCCTTAAGGTTGGTGAAAGCTTCTRTGTTTCACGAAGGTTAAGCTACAAAGAGAGAGGACAGGATTGTAAATGCCTGCTAAGCCCCTGAATCTGTGATCTCAGTAATGTGTTCACTCTGCACTGTAGAAGAACAGTTCTGTATTGCTTATGTAGAATCAAAGGGTTACTTCATTTTCCTTGATCCTTGCAGTGTATCCACCTGTCTCTTTTAAATCACTCCTGCAGATTATCTTCTGTGGATTGCCACTACTGTCCAAAAAAAAAAAAAAAAAAGCTTGGTTCCCCCTATTTTCCTGCCCCCCTCTTCCCAGTGTGCAAGCATGCCCAAGATGAATCACTACATAATTATATTCCTATTGCTTGTATCCTTCCGTTGGCTCTCCCTTTCCGCTCATTTCGTGCTTAYTTGCCAATCAAGCCTATCATTTGGGGTCTGATTATTTGCTGGGGTTCATTAACCAAAGGGAAGATCTTCAGCAGCAGTCTAGGGGACACCTGAGAGCCTCCAGCTCACTTCACAATCTCAGAGGGCAGGCTTTACATGGTCTTGCAGGTACAACATCCCTTAATTTGCCTTGATATATTGAGCCCTGCTTCAGGCTCCTAGCAAATGCTGTGCTTTGAAATGGTGTCTAGGGTGAGAGAAGAGTTTGCCTGACTTTTCARCTGTGCACAGGGGAGCATGAGCTGTGGGGATGCTGGCTTTCAAGGGAAATGATGGGTGCCAGGGATGTGCTTGTACTGTGGATAAGGACAGGGAGGGTGCTCAGGCAGGCCAATATCTGGTAAATGAGGTGAGGGATTGACAGAGGGATTTGGGGCTTCAAACTGACACTGCATTTTCTGTAGAGATGCTGCTGTGGTTCCTGGGGTGGGAGCTCCTCTGGGAGGACAGCCATGTGTACAGAAGGGAAGCAGGGAGGATCTGCAGTCTTTGAAGGCTTGATACAAGCGTGCTCTAAAATATCCTGGGCAGGATTAGAAATCAAGTTAAGAAACCAGGGTTGCACACTCAAACAGTCAGAGCCCTGACCAGGTAGACTTGATCCTTGTCTTCTTATTTTGTCAATAAGTTACTTGGATTGCAGCTCTCAGATGGACCCCAAGCGTGTCAGGAGCCTGAATTGACTGGACATTGTTTTGTTGCCTTCCTTCAAACCTCAAAGCTTGTAGTGGTACTAAGGGCATTCTTGCAGGGTTAACAGACATCCTGTAGCATTGGCAGGGAGTACAGGAGTACTTACTCCCTTTGGTTTTTAAAGTTGCTTAGTACCCCTGAGTCTCCATCCCTGTGTAGAGCAACCAGCCCCATCCGGCATCCCTGTTTTCAGGAGGGGCTGGATTTCCTCGTGGGAGGTGGGACCTTTTTCTGCCCCTGCTTTAGCTGTACATCACCTTCTGGATRTCACTGATTTGTGCTACTGGTTTCAGTCATCACTGCTGAGCTGCTTTGTTTTGCCCTGTCTCCTTGTGTTYGCATAGCACTGGACTTCTCAGGTTGCAATCCGAGCTGCTGCTTTTCTCTGCCCAGCCCCTYTCAACTTCAGCTGTGAGTGTGCTGCTGATATCTGAGCACTTTGAGAGACATTTTTTCAGGTTTATTAGTGCTTTAACTTTTTGTTGCTGTAAGGTCTTTCCTCCATCCACAAGTCACCATGCAACACCAGTACCTCAGCCAACACCAYATCCAGCCTTTCCATGGAGCAGGGCTCTCCTCTGTTGCCTGGAGAGCAGGGATGCTGCTTTGCTCTTGGTCCAAGGCTATTTCCAGTAAAGAAGGTCTTCCCTCCAGAAGAGAAAGGCAGGGCAGAGGAAGAAAGCAATGCTCAGGTCTTCCTGCTCTACTGTGTCTGCTGCAGCACCCAGCAGAGCTAGATAGCTGAGAGAGAGCGTCCCATCCTCTGCAGCACATGCTCTCTCTAGGATGTGCTGGGTACAGTCCTCCCCCAGCTCCACCCTGGCCAGCACACGATTTTCCCAAAAATATACAATACAGTTCTTAATGTCTAATCTTATTCTGAGAACACTTTCCAGCTTTTCACTGGAAAGATGATTAATGCTGCGTTGCCCAGCCAGTCACACTATCCACAGTAGAGCTATAAATAAATRCCACCCAGCAGTTGCATACAGCAAGCCCTATTTTATTATTTTCCATTCATAGTAAAAAACATGACAAGGAACTGCTGGTTAGAGAAGAGGCTGAGTGGCAGCTGTAGTTTGGTAGGCACCTTGGTCTTTCATCCATCAGTATCCAGAGGGCGTAGAAATCCCACACTTATTTTTGTGTAAGTTTCRCTGTTCTCTGCTTATAAAGGTTATTTGTTCATGTAGTTGGCTGACCTATGCATGATTAAGTGGGCAGTGTGCTTCATATGTGGCCCTAGGAAGGAAGGTTTTTCTTTAAAAATTAGGTGAAAGCCCTCTACCGGGATTACTTTGTTCAATGGAAAATTKGTTTCTTAGCCAAATGCAAACAACCGCTATGGTTGCCATGGTTTCCTTATTTCTTATAAAGCAGAAGTCCCTTCCAATGTTGGGCAAGCAGTTTTGGTAAAAAAAAAAAAAAATCCAAAATACTCCAATATTTGAAATTAAAAATGTGAAGTGAAAAATGAAACCCTTTGCAAGAATGTTTTCCAATTACATTTTACTGGTTTTTAAGATTCGGAATTTTATTTTTTTTTAAAAAGAAGTACACCATGAATACTGTTAAACTACAAGCTCTAGAGATTCCCACCCAAAACTATTTTTCAGCTAGCTTTATTAATGACCCCGCCTGAGCTATTCAGCTGTGAGTCATTCCAGAGGGAGGGTGGGGGGGAGGAGGGATGCGGGAGGGGCAAGGGGCTGGCGTCTCTCCCACGTGGGATGGAGCCCACATGGGAACCGGCGAAGGAGGGGTGGTGCGGCTGCCTCCCCGCAGGCGGAGGGTGAGCCAGGCTCGGGATGTGCTCCAGGTCCCTGTGTCACTGGGGACACGAGCTCCCGCCTGGCACAGAGCTGCCTGGTGGAGCCTGGCGCGGCTGCACGCTGGGCGTGGGTCCCCTCAGGTATCAGCCTCTCGGTAAAGCCTTCCAGGGGAAACGCAGCTTCTGTTTTACTGTCAGTGTGTGGCTCAGGAATACTGGAAAGGAACTGCTGTTATACGAACACTTCTAATTATATGGGCTTTGTTTTCACACAGCTGCTAGCTTTCTGAAACATATTAGGGGGAAAAAATATCTGCCATGACTGTATTACTCACCAAAGCCTAGATTTTATCAAACACTGTGCACAATAAACTTGCAGAAGCTACATAATTTGTTGGAAAAAAGTTCAATGCACTAATAAGATGTTTCATAGGATTAATTTCTTTGTTTGTTCTACAAAAACCTAGACACTGTTAAAAATGAAATCTCTTCAATCTCTTGCRCAGAGATTGTTTTATAATCTTTTTGGGGGTACTTTCTCCAGATCACTAAGACACTTGCATAATGATTAACTGAAAGGACTTAATTGGTCCCAGTAAAGACACACTTTATTGAAATCAGCCTATGGTAATTCCTCTTCAAATTGTACTCTTTATGATTTTGCCATAGGAAGTCAAACACAGAGCTAATTATAACACTTGAGGGAAAAGAAAAATTAGAATCAAGGTAAGGATTTACAAAAAGAAAATAAAAGTATTATCCTGATCTTATYAAAACCATTGAATGATGGCTGCATAATGAATTGCTGAATTTTCTTTGCTAGAAGATCCTTCTTGCTTGCTTTTGGTGTAAGAGGATAATTTTTTTACATTATGCCAAATAAAATGTACAGCATCCATGAGCAAAAATTGGAAATGTTAAGAAAACAAGAGAAATATCCTAATGACTCAATAATCACTTACTCAGCTGTTTGGTCCCCTATTTTGAGACTGGGGGAGATGAAGGTTGTTAGTTACATATTCCTTTTGTTGAAAAATCATGACTACGTCTCTCACGATTTGTAAGACTTTGCTAAAAGTCTTGGGCTTGGAGTTGGAGGTGAAGAGGATTTCTCTCCTAGGCACTCACACTTCTCTGGTTTCCTCCCTTTGCTTTAACAGAAAGCACTGGAAGTGTCCTCTTGCCTGCTCTGGTGCAGCTGAGGGCACTGCCAAGCCCTCAGGAAGCACAGTGCATTCACAAGGATAAGTGCCTGCGATGCAATACTCTGGTGCTGTGCACAGGTGATGTCCTCRCGTTGCTGCTCTTGCTTAGGGTTTCTGTGGTACTGTGACAAGGATTGCCAATACTTTAGGCTGCAGTTCCAGTCATCAAGGAGCAAATGCAMCTTCAGGTGGTCCATCCAAAGAATGGTGCAGCAAACTCTACAGCTTCCAAAACTTTATCTCAGGCTCAACCTGCTGGCCGTTTTTATGAGATGCTTGCTGTTCAGTAAAYGGCATCTACCAGAAGAAGAGGCCTGATCCTGAACAGGGATTTTCTCTYTTATCAGCAGGGAGAGAAACCCTGCCTAGCTGGACCCCAGAGTGCACCCAATGACTCTGCAGTGACTGCTGAAGACTTTCACTTTCTGTGAGGCTGCAAATTGAAATGTCCCCTCATCTGCAATGAAACTGGTCAGGTTTAGAGGAGAACATTTTGTCACCCTGGCTTTTCTTTTCTTTCCCAGTTGGCAAGTTGTGAAACTGAAGACAAGAAATACGTATTCCTGGATGAACACTAATTAATATTAATYTCTGAATGTGAGAAAGCCCCCAGTAGTAAGGCCACTCTGAGAGGACATCCACCTGGGCTTGGAAGTCCATGTAAACCATCAGGTCAGGCTGAATTCCTCACGTGACAAACAACATGCCCTGTGCCCACCTTGCTTTCTGTATACCTGAAACAGTTCAATGGCTCATTTTCCCATTGAGGAGCTCCTTTCCATGGAAGGCAAGGCAGGAATCTGAACCTTTAGCAGTAAGCAAGGAATGTGTGTAAAAGGACAAAAATGTGATGTGGAGAAAGAARTCATAAACCAAACACTTAACTTGTCTGAAGCATTTAGGGAGTCAAAGAAGCAAAATTTTCTGAAAATATTTCCAARTGCAGGCCCAGAAATCTTTTTGTGAGGCCACCTTTAAATTTGGAAGCAGCAAGTCCAGCAAAAGGAAAATGTTGAGTGGTTCTGCTCTGGCTTTTTTCAGAGGCAGACAGCCTGCACAATACGAAACCTCAGCTCAGTTCAAAATCCACCAGTTGTCCAGACATTTTTCTGAGCTATTTGTATATGCCTGAGGGTGTGAGGCTAAATTATTACCCAAGGCAAAATGCTGGTAGGTGTTACTTGTGGAAAAATGCATCAGTTGTGTGTTTCCCACACTTGTAACTGGGGGTTRCATGTCCTTCCTTCTCCGAAGATGGGAACAAGGATGCATATCTTGTTYTTTTTTAGAATGTTGGTTTCATTCAAACTGGAAAAGAACCAGGGGTAGGGCTGGACTGAACACTTATTCTGAGAGCAGCTGGGGATAGCAAATGCATGAGTGACAGGTTGACAGATAYGAAGAACAATACTGAAAAATAAATTTCCTGAGTCTTTTCCTTTATACCCCAGACTGGTTCTATATATTTGTTGCAGAAATGTGTGAGCACATATTTCATCCATCATGGTAGATAATTTTCTAACTATTACATGCTATTGGAGTTCCAGTGTTGYACTCTGCCAGCTACAGAGTACAGCAGCACTTCTCCTCAGCTGCAGTAAGCAAAGCACTTCAATTTTTTTTTTTTTATCCCCTATAAACCTGCATATTGCAGGTGCAGTATGTATTTTTTAACATTAGAAATCACTGGATGTTCGGCTGATTAATGCTTGAGAATATATAATGCACCTGGCCAATTCATTTTTCAATAAAAAATTTGATCAAATATTACATTAGAAACAAAAGCCTCTCTCTTTATTTTTTTTTAATTATTATCTCCCTTGATAATGCATTTTAAGTATTTAAACTCAAAACTACTTGGTCTGGAGTATTATAGCTTTGTATCTCATCTCAGGGCATGCATTATGGATTTCCAGTATGTGAAAAGTATTTAAAATGCCTGCAATAAAAATCTTTCACTGCTTTTGAAATTAAAATCAATTTTATATGCATTATGTTGCAGGGAGTTGAAATTTCTTAAGTAGGTTAAGTAGTGGGAGGAATATTATAGAAAATTATTACATTCCATTGTAAGATAAATTAAAAAATAGTATAATTAGTAGAGAAATAAAATAAGTTCTGCAGTTAAACACAAAAATACATTAATGCAAAGTTATTGTTAAGTGCTGAGAAACAGATAATGCAACGTTGAAATCTGATCTGTAATGACCATCTCCCTGACAGTAACTCTTCYGTTAGTTAATGAATCATAGGTTGCATCCCAGGTAATGGTGATGAAAATGTCAGCTTTTAATTCCCAATTTAAGTGTCTTTTTGCAGGCTTAATCTCAGACTGAGTGGACAGGACCAGGCTGCCATTCTGGGGCCAGGAGGAAAACAGTTTGACTCCATCTGTGCCTGCTGCCCTTTACTCTGGAGAGGAAGGGGTCTAGGGGTGCAGCAGGGAGATTTCAGGTGTAGGATTCATTTCACCTGTGCTTGACTGCAGCACCATGCAGGATGTGAGCTATCTGTTCAGGCTGTCTTTGCAGCTGGGAGGTGACAGCAGGCAGTTTGTTGTGTCCYTGTGTTGGGGACAGCCCCCACTCCCTACAAGCTGATGTGGAAGGCCAGGCAACAGCCTTGCATGTCTGCCTACACAAGGACAGCAYATCTCACATCAGACCAGTCTCTTTCAGAGCAGCAGCCTTGCTCTGGGCTGCTGCCCACAAAGCCTGGCTMTTCTGCACCCTGCTCTTGGTGAGTGGCCTTGCTGCCTGGGCATCTGCATACAGACTCCCCAGAGACAWGTATTGGCCCTTTCTAATCTGGAAAGGTTTGCAGTTCTGGAAGAATCTGCGATTTTTGTGTCTCTATTTGTTTTCCTGAGAGCAACCCTGGCTTTGTTCTTTCTCTCCTGAGAGCCGTTCCAGTTGATGTTGCTATTGYATGGTGTGGAATATTGCCCCTCCATGCTGGCCCCTGCTGAATGGAGTTCCCAGGGGAGCCAATCTTCTCAATGTTCAAGCAATGCTGCAGGCAGCTTTCCATTACAAATCAGTCCCTATTTCTCTCCTCCTCCTCCTTGCACCCCCTCAAAGTGCTATCTCATGCATGTTCACGTTCGAGTCTCTCCTTATTTTTGTAATGTATTGGAGACAAAACCAGTTTTACCCTCTTTGGCTTGCAAGTTTGTGTACTGAAGGGAGCAATAATGACTGGACAGCTTTGATTCACTCTCAGTKATGTGCAGAATCCTTTCACAGACCCAAAAAAGCACACACCAGCCTCAGCTTCTCCTATTTGCTGCCTTATTCCTGGGTTCTGCTGCCAGCTCTGCCTGGTRAAAGAGAAATTTTGTTCTCTGGGTTTTCCGCCTTCACATTATTTATTGGCAGTCTCTCTCTCCTGAGTAGAGATAGTAGCCTGTCTRAGGGACATATGAGCTTTCTCTGGGCACTAGGAAAAACCCATGGTACTAAGAAAACCACCATTATCATTGTGCATGATATACATAGGCTTTTTAATATACAATCTACTGGAAAATAACTAAGAAATAGAAATGATTGAATTAACAGAGGGTAAGCATTCGCTCTCTTGACTTTGTAGTGGCCATCTCATCTCTGCATTAGATACAGAACCGAATCTGATGCAATTTTTTTTCTTTASTTGCTCTCTTTGATATTCTCTATAAAGAAAGGATAATAAAAATATACACATACTTTTGTGTTTCTGATGCTGGTGTGACCTCTGATCTTGTTCACTTGTTTTTAAGAACCCTTATGATATTCAGGGAGATCCAAGGATGGCTCAGTTTCCCCAGGAAAKAGTCAAAGAGTTTTGCACCAGGTTTCAAAAATGCAAGATTTGTCCCTCTCCCTTTGGACTTTTTTGTGGGGTTTGGTTTATTTTTTCTTTCCAGAATAAGCTCTACTTTTCCCTCTCTTGCCTCTTTCCACCAATACAAGGTAATATTTTTAGCTACTGCTGCTGAGTACTACTACCAGTAGAAGTAGTAATAGTAGTAGATTTATTACTTTATTTGCCAAGGTGTTAGATTTTCATGGGGCTTTTCTTGAGAGGAAAGTCAGATCTGCAGCAGTGTGTAATTGGTTATGTTGGATGTGACTTTCTTGTTTTCCAGAMAACTGAGAAAAAGAAGCCATTAACTTGCAAAGTTAAGATAAAGAAATTAAAACTTTCTATACTAACAGGTAACTAATTTTCCATGAAAATCTATTTTCCTGGTGTTAATGCTGCTACCTTTCTTTAGCTTTGGGAGTTTGTTACTATGTAGAATAACAAGATCATACATAGATTAGCATAATGGCAGTTGCAACAATAGTATTTTTTAATAGATCATTTAGTAGTGCTTTGATGTTTTTAACAATCCCTAATGGCTCAGCATTAGAAATGATTCTCTAAGTGCTCAGAAATTAGACCTTAAAAAGAAAAAAAAAATTGCCCTCATTATAGAAAAGGCACCTATTGATCCCTGTTACAGAACTGGGATGTTATCTCACCCTCTAGTTCTTCTGAATAAATAATGACCTTTGACATAATGCAGCACTGGACAGGTTAGAAATAGCAGCTAGCCCATGAGATAGACTGAGATATAACAGCTTCTCAGCTAAAATGRAGCTGAAATCTGCAAGGGATGGGGTCACCTTTTCACTCAGTTCTGCCACAGGATCCAACTAGAATTAAATATATTTGACAAATGACCTGAGAGATTCTTGCTGAAGAGGTTCTTCTAATCAAAGACAAAGAGGGGTCCTAGATTCTGTATAAGTCCCCCAACAGGCTGAACTCTGCAGATGTGCCTGAGGTGCTGGGTGTGGTTTCACCATAACATGGCTCCTGTGGCAGAAGTGGATTTCATTGCTTGTTCTGCAGCAGACCAAGAGCCTTTTGGTACTGGTATTTGCTTTTACAAACACTCTTTGGAATTTCTTCCATATATTCCAGGTGAGGATGTGCCTCCYTGAGCTGCTGCAGGGCAGTCCAAAGTACCATTTGCCAGGGGTCTTTGCTGAAAAACACCTGTTATTCTGGCCATTCRCATTCCTTGTTCTCTCCTGAAACCCTCCAGGTGAAGCACAGCCTATGCAGTACTACCTTGCACAGAAATCTTCACAGTCCTCTGCAGGCTTGTCCTTGTGTGTGATGGGAGATCCCTTGGTGTCTGGAAGAAAAGTGGCACATCAGATACATAGAGTAATTAGGATTTGCTGAGGTCTGCCTAGGGCAAGTGGGTCACCATGCCTCTTTCTGGTGCTAGCTCAGCCCAAGCAGGTCAGTTGTTGCTGTGTGGTGCTCCGTCTCAAGGCATCATCATCAGTCATCACCATCATCATCATCATGTGGGCAGGGGGCTCTGCAAGTTCCCTGTAACCTCTGGGGAGGTGGTTTGCATGGAGATGAATGTCACCTTTTAGGACAAGCTGCACCTATAACATCAGAGGATTAAACACAGTGTGCATTTGCAAATCTCTGCCAGGGTTTTACCCTCATCCATGTTCTCGCTCTACATACTCTGGTGATTTCAGCTGGAAGTTTTTAGGTTCCTACTACAAGCTAGGGCCYCTGTTGTTTTCTGATATAGACCTGTAAGAGAGGTGTGATATTGATCTTTACTGACTACCCTGTATGTCTCTAATGTTTATGTTTTCCCTTTGGAAGTAAGAGTATTGCTTTTTCTTRCCGGCAAGATCCCTTTGCCATACAGCGTCTGTAAGAGCTGCACTGAGATTACTCACAGTTGGCTATTACCTGAACTAGGCAGCCTTGTGTATGCAAAGATTACAAGGTCTAGGAATACAAAATTGGTAAAAACCACTTGCTAGAAACAGGGTCTTGGAAGTGTRAGTTCTAGAGGTGAACAAAGGCTTTTGGAAAGTGTTTAATTTCCAAGAAAATAAGAAAGAAATAGTCTTTATTTTTAATTCTTAACATGACCTCTCAAATAACCTGATGTGACAGTGTACTGTCCTTTCATTATGTTATTGGGCATGAACTTTCGTGGTGTCCATAGACCTTACAAAACTGAGAGCCAGAATCAAAGCCGTCCAAGAATCATAGGGCTCAAAGCAGAATCCTCTGAGAACATGGATTTTCTGTCCTAGGGAGTTTAAAATCTAGATTTAAAAATTATGCATACATATTTTATATTGGTTTCATCACCGAAATGTGTCTCCACAGCAGCAATCAAAGCCTTGGGAGATATGTCTGTAAGTCAATGCTGGGAATCTTTTAAAGAGAAAACCTCCAAATTGGATATTTATATCTTCACAGGCTATCTTTAGATGCCATTTGTCAAGTTCTTGCACAGTGTCTCCCAAACCTCCTCTTTCTGAAACAGCAATATTCCACACCTCATTTTTAAACTTTGGGAAAGCATGGAAAGCTCCTAAAATAATTTTCATTCATTTCATAGAGCAATAGCATCAATGCCAGTAAAATGAAATTGAGCCATCCTGAAACTGAGCTTCCTCAAAGACAATTTTGGAATAGCTTTTTCACATCAGCTGCGAAGCCTTATCGTTTTCTGTGAGAAGAGCAGAGCAGCACACCACCCTTGGGATCTGCTGCATGCAGAAATATCTCCCTGCATCGCAGCATCTCCATGGGGTGGCAGAGAGTGTGAATGAAACAACAGACAGCYTGAGCAGGGACTGGAATGGTTCACAGGACTGACACTGAGGCTGGGAATGGAAGGGGAGACACAGCAAGGCGCTGTCAAAACAGCTGTAAAGCAGAGGGTGCTGCAGCTCTGCTGTGCTGCCGTGTCAGGGGAGAGTGCAGGTTTTTGAGGAGTGAGGGGAGAAAAACAGAGAAAAGCACATGCAGTCATTTTGCATAGATGATACAATCCTGCTAATGAATAGCAAAGAGTAAAGCAAACTTAAGAAACATCCAGAACAGGAATTCAACGCAAGACTGGGGACAAGGCTCTAAATCAGTATGTTGTGATCTCAGAAAAAGGTATTTGTTTGCCCTCAAAGCTGTGAATCCTGAATGCATTGTGTGTCTTTTCTAATGGGAGTGAGTGGGGCTGCAGATAAATACAAAATACAAAATACAAAATACAAAATACAAAATACAAAATACAAAATACAAAATACAAAATACAAAAT
>CADDXX010000008.1:1388868-1433380 GCA_902810485.1 Alauda arvensis | reverse complement strand
TGCAAAACTGTGTTATGGGTGGTTTTGAGTGAGGAATGTTTTTGAGGAAGGCCAGGATCAGAAAAAATGTCATGCTTAGGTAGACCAAGACAGATAAAATGCCAACAAAATCTGACATAAGGGTGGTGAAGATGAGCAGAAGTGATAAGAAGTATTCCAGTTCTTCCTGTCTCTTGCACTTGGAAGAAGAAGCATGGAATGCTGTCTAACTGATGAAAACTGAAGGTAAATCAACAGAGACTTTCAATCAGTAGTCTAAATAATTTGCTTTCATGATMTCAGAAGAAAGAAAGATGCAACTTCCTCTCTGTCACTGAAAAAGTGAATATTTTATTGATAGTTTATAAAAATACATTAAAATATTTGAAAAACTGATTAAATATCTGAAGAMTAGAAGCTGACTACTATATACACAGAAAGGTGTAGACCAGTTAAATCACTCCTGAGGAAAATAATGGAAAAAAGGATTCAATTAGTAGAGAAATGAAGTGTAGGAACGTAATTTATGTCAGTCAACATAGCTTTATGCCAAATATACCTTGTCAAAGTAGAATTTATTTCATTACTTCAGATAATAAGTATCATTGATGAAGGCAGCTGTGGAGGTACATGATTCTCTGTAATGATATTGATCTCATGCCATTGCCTTTTAGAGACAGAAACACAWGCTATTTGACACTGAAATGTGCAGGCACTAAGAATTGGCTAGCTGACATAAGTAATTTTTAAGGGAAGTTATGATAAATATGGGTTCTTACAGCATATTTTAAATTTTTTTCTATTGAGCCCATTCGGTGTCTTTCCTAATACCTGAAGGAGAATACAAACTCCCTGAAAAGTACAGCTGACACTATGCCAGACAAAATGTCTGCAAAACCATGTGCAAAAAACTGCTGTTCAAAAGGAGCAACCAGGATTATTCAGCAGGCCATTTGAAGAAAAATGGTACTGTTCAGGGCAAGGCTGTGCAAGTGTGGATAGGGAATGGTGGCCTTACCTGCAGGGTGTGGGATTACAGCCTGGAAAATAGTTTGGGGATCAAAATGGATAAAACTACAGAAATACCGAGTCACAGTTGTTGCCACAGCAGGTGGATGTAATATTGCCTTTGGAGATATATGCAGTTGAGAAATGAAGGCTAGAAATGCCATTCAATATAGGAATACATGATGTGCATGGCCACATGCAATATTTCAGGAAAGAGAAAATGGTGTGGAAATTGGGAGTTGAGGAGAGAGAGAACAAATGTGTTGAAATGTGGAAATTGGACCTTTACTTTGCGGTGATATTAGAAAATGTGGTTTGGATAATCTGAAAATGCAAATTTTTGAAAGACTAAATTTAGTGGTTTGTTTTGCACCTGTCGTCATTCAGAAAACATGACTGTACTTCATTATAAAATGGTTCATTCCCCTAGAAAAGAAAGCAAAACTGAATTGTCTTTCTCTCTGTCTGCTTATTTCCAAAAGGAACATACATTTAAGAATTAATTCAGGTAATCTTGTCCAATAACCCCTGTAGAGATAACTTTGGAAAGCATTTAAGAGATTTCATTTGTTCCCCCCTTTCACGTRGTCCCTCCCTATAATGTCTAAAGTGCCATTAGAGCACAAGTACCAGAGGGGAGCTTTGGGTGTAGAAAAGAAAGTTGTCAGGAAACTAAGAGTTAAATGTCAGATCAGAATTTCAGSCTAAAGGAGAGGAATATATGTTTTTAGCCATGTTAGAGCAAAGCCATGTGAGAATTGGTGTCTCTCTTGAGCTGTCTGTGAGCAAAGATGGGAGACATTTCTGGAAAAATGCTAAAAAGTAGAAAGAGTTTGGGGCTCAGTAGGAAGTTAACATGAAATATTAAGCAACTTGAAGTCCACAGGATATCTTGAGAAGACATCTGACCATGTTTAACCTTAAGTGTGGTAACTTAAAGGAGCTCATTCTCCAGTGAAGCATGTGAGAAACAGTATCATTGGGAAGTCCTAGCCAGAGTAGCTCTGAAAGAGATGCCACATCAGGCAAAATCACAGTTTGCATGTATCAGGGACACCRAAGTTGAACAGGGGCATTTGGCTGTGCTACTTCTGCTCAGCCAYAGGTTTGGCATGTGACATTCACCAAGGCTCAAAGATGCACCTTAAGGTTTGGGTGCCTCAGCCTCCTGGGAAGGCTTCGATCTCCTCTGGTGTGCAAAGAGAGATTTTTAGCTAATTCACAATGCCTGAAAGAAAAACAGGACTGTGGGAAGCCGTATCTGAAATACCATTGAAGCTGTTCAGTCCTTGTCCTCACATTACACCTCTCACGCTGCACTAGTCTTTATAGCTGGTAGTTTATGGCCTAGTACAGTTAAGTGTGCATAAATATTTTCAAGACTTTACAGTGCTTCTCCAACACCTGCTCTGTTGTTTCTATTTGGCATTGAACTGCACCCTGTTACAGAAGGGAATTTAGTTATACGTTTGAAAATCTTCTTTTCTGATTTTCTCAACAGCCCTGAAGAAAAACTTTTACTCGGTTCATGAAATAAAGAATGTAGCTTTAAATTTCCAAGAATAATTCCTTCTGCTAAGTAAATGTGATGCCAAGCAACTGTCTTTATTTTTCCCTTATGTTATTCCTTTTGCCTTTGTCCCTTAGGTACTAGTGACTCAGAGTGGCTTATAAAATATGAAGAACAACATTCAGAGTCTCTCAGAGAATAAACAGTATTATTTCCTGACAAAACTGCACACTGACAATTATTGAGCAACAGCATGACATGCACAAGATATAGAAACCCTAAAAATGGAGCTGACGTGATTGTGAGACTCCCACACAAACCAAGAGTATAAGAGATTCACAGGTAGGACTCAGTTAAACACTCCTCAGCCTTGCTACTCACAGATTACATCCCCAAGGAAAGGAAGTATTTTGGGTTTTTTTGACATAAGCTAAGGACATGAACAACAACTTCTCAACACTACCAGTCCTTTTGTGATTGTGAGGAATTTGGGAGTGAGGAATTTATTTAAGTGTCCAGAAAATCAAAGAAATTAATTTTTCAAGTAGATACACAGCAGAATTACCCGAGTACCCAAATGTGCTCGGTGCCTGGCATTTGTCATCTTTGCTAAGATTTCAGTTGCCTGGCAGTGCTTGGGACTCTTTTCTCTCATAAATACCTARGAGTCAAGCTGACTCTTTGTCTTTTTGTACTCTTCCTTTCTTTCTCTGAATGTTCATGGGACTTTCACCCCTCTCTCCATCCTCTTTTGGCATAGATTTAACTTTTAACAAGATGTGGGTTGTTATTTTGCTGATAGCTCTCTCTCCTGCCTATCTAATTTGAATCAGCGGCTTTATATTTTGTTTCTCTGCAAGTATCACTTCATGCAGGAAGGCGTTTTGTTTTTTCTTTCTGGTATATCCTTACATTGTCAAATGCAACATGAACAAACTGGAATTCCAGAGATCTCCTACTGGAATTCTTTCTATTCTGTGCGGATATTGTGGGTGGCAGCAGTGTGATGTCCAAATAAGCAGCTTCAGAGAAAAATGTTAAACAGAAGTTCCCCAACTTCCAGCCACAAGCACCCAAGTAGGCAGGTGTGACATCCTTATAAATGGAGAACTACTTAAAACAGGGGAGTGTRGTTTTATTTCTTTTCCTTTCTGCCCCTCTGGTAGAAAGCAGGACAGCTTCTCACTGCCCTTTATTCTGGCAGGAAGACCTTTTTAGGAGCTGGACTTGTCTGTCTCCCGTTTTTATAAAATCATTCCCTTTTAATCACCTCTCAGAGCTTTACACCCGTTCTCTGTAGCTACCATTTTTACTGTCTGTCATGTTTCTCCTCTGACTCCATCTCTGTGGGCTCACAATTKATGAGAATGAAGCTGGTGGCAAAGCACAGCATTCCTCCTCCTAGTATGCCAGCAGCATTTAGAGCAGTTAACAGCAGATCAGTTCTCTGAAGCAGAGAAGGCAATTATTGTACTGTACTCTGCACTGATGAAGTCTTCTTTAGGAAATTAGAAACAAACTGGAGAGTCCACAGGAGGAATAAAGAGCAATTAAAGGTGAGAATGTCTGTAATCAGAAAATCTTGAAAGAACACTTCTTTCTGAGAGAGGGAAAAGGAAATAAATAAGATATCCTTCCACTGCACATTTCTTAGGAGGTCTGTGAATAATTGTTAGCAGGCCCTGGGAGGGTGAGGCAGGTAACATGCAGTGAAGGAGAGCTACCCTTACCTTTCTCTAACTGGTGTGCAGAGGTGCAGAACAGGTCAAGTTTTGTCCTGCCAAAAATGGGTAACCACCCATAAAATAGTACTATCTGTAACAATAGTATCCTGCAGTATCTGTCCTTGGCAAGCTGTAACCAAGCCTGACAGAGAAGAAATGCTTTTCTGTCATGGTGTGGGAACTTGTCACCATGATAGTACCACAGAGTCTGCTTGTGGGCTTAAGTATCCACGAAGCTAGGGGCAAGGTGGGGTAGTTTTCTGACCCTGTCTGGGTGGTGTGGGTGGAATCCCATCATACAAAGTGTCAGAACGGTCCAATTTTTACCTGCATGCAAATTAAGCATGTTCACTTTACTCTTCAGTTTAATTGGACAAAAAATCCAATTTGAAACAGTGCCCATATTGCAATTAAGGCATAGCTCCAGTGTTTCACTTCATAAAAGCATAAGCAGTATTTTGAAAGGGCTGAGAGCCATGTGGTCTAAAAAAGCTGCCCTGACCTCACAGTTGCTTTCTGCTGCTCGCCTGCTCCTCCACCACCTCCCCAAACAAACCTTTGTGATTTGTCTGTGTGACTCCTTTTGAAGACTCAGCACAGATCGCCCTTCTCCAGCTCCAATGAGAATTGCAAAATCTGCTYCCCAGAACTGCAGAAATAATCCTCCTGTGCTTGTTAGAAGGTCCCTGAAATAAACAGCCAGGGTAGGAGGCTGGAAATCAGCTTCTCTGAGGAGGCTGCCTTTGGAAACTTTCTGCAAAAGTGCTTTTTTTTAATTGGATGGGGTTATGAACTTGCAGACATCACATGCTGCCCACTGCCGGCTAATCTGCTGCACCTTTTCTGGTGAGATTAGGTATCATTTAAGCGGGAGTATGCACAGCTCCTGACAATGCTTTGTATATGTGATTTGCTTCATCATCAATTCCTCCACAGCTGTAGAGAATGCTGGGACTGCTTCCAGCCTCCTGTAACGTCAGCAAGMAAGAATCCTGCTCAGCTCTGTTGCTTATTTCTGCAACTCCAGAGCCCTGAGCACTTTCTGCCCCTTGCAGACCAAATGCTGCTGTCACATGTGTCAGGTTAGGCTGTATACCCATCCAAAGCCTTGGTGATTAACTCCTTCCTAAGAGAAGGAGCATTAAAGCCTGACACAGAAGGAGAGAGAGAGAGCACACTGACCTTCTGCCGTGCTCATTACCAGCAAGATTGAAAGAGATGTTGATGATCACGGTGTGGCTGCTGGAGAGCCCCACACTAGCTCATAGACATGCCATATAGGATTGCCTAAATGCATCCTGCCAAATTCAGACCACTCAGTCAATTAAAAGTAACTGAGAAAGCACAATGACCTTTCTAGGCCAGTAGCATTTCTGGCAAAATGAATTCCATTTTTAGATTTCAGTAGGAAGGATGTTGAAATGTAAAATGAGAATTTGCTGCACCCAGGGTCAAGTTGTCCAGTTTTTCTTGACCCAATGATTTAGTGTATTATGCTGTACCTTCTCCCAGATAGTATGGACACACTATGGAGGGAGTAATGAGTAATTTTTTTTCTCCCCTTATTGATCCAGCTGCATCTTTTGTGGGCAGTGGGGTTTACAGGCAGAGAATGCAGGGCTTGTCTGATAAAACCCTCATTTGTTGATGGCAAATAGAGCGTAACTGTTAGAATCCAAGTAACTTTTCTGGATACAGGCTGGTAAATGTTTCCATGTGATTTTGTATGTTCTCTTCATACATAATTAAAGGCAAATACAARGAAACGACAGGCATTTGTTTTTGCTCATAAGTGATATAGGTTAAAGGATTAGCTTTCAAAAATGCCTCYGAGAAGTAATGACTGTATGAATGTGGCAAACTGTAGCTAAAGTATTTGCGGATTTGAAATAGATTTGAAATAGATTTTGAGAACAGTGGTTTATACTTTTACATTAAGTAAGAGTATAGCTTCTGTATAAATAAAGGTAAATGCTTAACTAMTGCTATTCTCTTCCTGTCTACAAAAGCTATTGTTTATTTAGAAGTGAAGAAAACAAGGAGTGGCTGGAGATGTGTGCAATATTGCAAAACAAAAAGACAGTTGGAGAGAATATGTTTGCTAACGAGTAAGATGTTGAGTGATTCACAACAGTAAACAGTCTCAGCTCTCCTTTCATGTGAAAAAAGCACTGGCAATATGATGTTTTTGTGTGTGTGTTGTTGAGAGTGGGGGAAGGGACCACATGCTATTGTCCCAAAGAAGAAATTTTTTGAGCTCTTAGCTCAAGAAACTCTGAGTTTCTTGCAGGAACTCCTGGCAAAAATTACTCAGAAACCACCATGTTTGCCTATGTGGTTCTGCGGTACAGAAGGTATTTCTCATCAGCAGCAACCATTTTATATATGTTTCAGCAATGTAAAGTAAAATTTGGTCAGAGTGTGTTSGATAGGTCAACCACACCGAATAGCAGAGCTTTCTGGAGAAGAGAATAATTCCATTTAGAGATGTAAAGTGATATCCCTCTCCTCCCACTTTTCCAGACTGTGCTGCAGGGCAGCACTTGAACTGGTGTTATTCTGCTGAAACATGTCCTTTATTGTCTTCCAGATGCTGGGGGCATCAGGTACTTTGGAAGAATTCTGTTGTGTTTTCTCTTCCTCTCTGTTTTTGTCTTGTTAAGGAGACAAGATGGGAAAGAAATATCATCAGTTGCGTGGATGGGACATACAGACTCGCCCCCTTTTATGTATAATCAGTGTTTGAGGAGTGAAAGTGGATTTTGAGAGCAAAAGTTTTAAGGAGGCTGTCATCATTCAAACTGAATAGTTGCAGTCTCTCCTCCTGCTGAACAACTGCAGAACAACATTAGCAGGACCTGAAGGGCATGAAAAGCAACTGCCCCTCCCTGGAATACTTTTCTCAAGGAGATGTCTGCCAGTCACTCTGAAGAGCCCAAGGGTGGCAGCTGACATGCCTTACACTGCTCATCCCAGTGCTGAATGTTGCACAGGGCATGGACAACCAACAGGAAGTTCAGTGAGCCCTGGAGATTGAAGGCAGGCCTGACCTCCAGTATACCAGGAGAATGTGTGCCATTGGCTCCTGAAAGGATCTGGTATGGTTGTGCAGACTTCTGAAGGACAATGCCAGGTCTGCTGATGTAGCGATATGATCATACACTGATGTGCCTATGCATGTYTCTGAAGTGTCTGAAATTCTCCCTCCTCTGTGTCTTACATCTGACAATTAATTTTCAGGAGACAGAGCATTGTGTATTCACCAATGACAAGTTGCTCATGAGTGAAGCTAGAGTGCTTCATGTGCTAAGAACTTTAAGCAATCCTTCATCAAAATACAAGCTCAGCTGTGCTAAATATTAAAGGTCATGACCTAGGTGGAAACTTCTGCTTCCTCTTAAAAGATCCTSTGCTGGAACTTGAAGATGTTGCCATGCTCCTGCTTTTTCCTGGTAGTGTGAAAGGATCCCAGGGATGGTCATTGGGGCGGTGGTTTCACTTTGGCTCTTCCAGCCTGACTGTGGAGCTCTTTCCACTGGCAGGAAGAGGAACCCAAGGGATGTTAGAGCTGTAAAAAAGAGAGGGCAAGCACCCTTCTCATTTCCAGAGGGCAATGGATAATGGCTGTTGCCTTGCCTTGCTAGGCTGACAGCCTGCTTTTCTACTGCCACTCTGTGTTTGCTGCTAAGGGTATGGCTTACACCTCTCAGCACAGAGTTGTAGTAACTGAGCAGATTTAGAAGGCAGGATGGGATMCAACACAACTTACCTTTTTTTCAGTGTAAAATTTCAGCAGCAGGATTGGGATGTTTCATTGTTGGTACTAATGTCAAGTTTGGAAATATTTTTCCTTTTTCAGAGTGCTGTTAGTGAATTGTTGCACCAGAGGGACAATTCATGTAGTAAGTGCTCAGCTGTGATGCTTTCTAATGAATCATACTTCTGGAAGGATTCCACCTAGCTTTTAAGTGCTGAATAAACTTCCTCCTAGAATCCTCCCCTTCTTTTCCTGTCCCCAGCCCCATCTTCCTCACCAGTACCCTTCCTCTCTTCATCTTCCTCTGCTTTGGTGGAAAGAAGTATAACTCTCACAAACTTGAGTGGTAAAAGCAGATGAAAACTTTGCACTGCCATTGTGCTCACCACCTAACTTTCACAAGTCAAGGACAGTCGTGTGTGGTTAAAATAAGAAAATGGGAAAGAGGTGGCTGTGAACAAGTAACCTTGAATTTGCGTGACTTGTACTCCTGAAGAATCCATGTGGGAGCTCCTGGTGGAACTGGATGGTTTGTCTGTATTTGATGGTTGTCTTTTCTGTCCAGGCTGGATGCTCTGCTGGAAGCCCAGCTTGTCATGTTGCAGTAAGAGTAATGACTCTGCTTGGCTATGGCATTGGGGTGGCCAAGGCACAGCTGCCAATCTCAGCAGATGACCAAAAGTGAGACAAGCTCTTTGACACACAACTGTCTGCACTACCCAAATGCTATGAGGGCTGAGGCACAATCATTTTATCTGTTTCTGTGTGTCAGGGTAAAATTTATGTTTCCTGCTGTGGCTCTGTGCTGATCTCTTAGGCTGCATACAGAGGCATGGTAAGACAGTGCAGTGGGAGAGAAGGGGCCCCTGCCACCTGAGCAAAGAGTGYGCTTTCTAGGCAGCAGTAAACTTTGGAGATTGATTCCATGGGTGGAGATCAAGGATGAAAATTTCATCARTTTTGCAGATTATAGCATAGCTGTATGATCTGGGGAGCATCCAGATTTGTTGTGGAAGATGAAAAGGAGAGTTTCTTCCCATCTTGATGGTTATTATCCTCTGGCCAGGCATTGTTGCAGACTGACAGGGAAACAATAGTCATAGGAGCATCATTGATGCAGCAACAGATGCGARGGTTCTGGACAATGCCAGAAGAGTCTGACACATGCTTTCTTGGATGCTGATTATGGTGTTTGGTATATCCAACATTTTCTGTTACAAAAATCTTTAGTTTCCAAAGAGGTTGGACTATTAGTTCCAGGTCCCTGTGTCTCTGTCTTCTGCCAGCCTTGCTGTCCTAGYGGTTTTACCAGTGCTTGGTCTACAACTCTTAGACATGAAAAGGAGTGCTGTTTTCCGCAAAAAAAAACCCCAAAACCTAACTGTGGTCAAGTCATAACTTGCTTTTGACCAAATATCCCTGCCATAGCCTGTTCGTCCCACAGTTGTGTTGTCTGGCTTTACAGCTGGTACACATTTTATGCTGCTGATTTCCTTTGGGRCTGTGACGAAATGTACTGGGTGCCTTTCCCATCCTGCCAAATAATGACCTCTCCATGCCTTGATGATTGTGCTTTCCATAGTGGAATGACTGTCCTTCTTCGCTGCTGAAGCAAATATTTGCACAATACCTAAATAATATATGGCCAGAGGTGCTCAGACAGCAGACTCACAGCCCTCTCTTAGGCTYTCTCACTGGTTTTCTGTTCCCTTCTTTTTCATTTCTCCTGAGCTCTTCTTAAAGTTTTAAGTTTAGCATAAAACAAGTTTAAAGAGAAAAATAGCCATTGAATGCTTCTCACCTTCTTCCTAAGTGGGAAACTTGAGCTGTTGCAGTGCTGTAGATAATTTCTCTGTGTATTCYGTTGCCTGAAACTCCTCATGGGTGAAAAAACAGCGTTCCCTTTTAAACCATTTTTACATCACAGTCATCACACCTCTCCAAAGCGCTGCAAWGCTTCACAGAGTTCCATGTTTAGCAATAGACAGTACAAGCCTGTTGATGTTATCTGCCACTGTGCAGGGATAACTTGAGAAAAGCATCATCATTCTTCCTCTGTGAGGTCTTCAGTCAACAAACACTTTTGTACTTTGTTTCCTCTTCTATGAACAGCACAAATGTGGATGTGCCATGCAGGAGGAATCCATGAAGGTTAAGTGGCTTCTGTCTGCATCCTGTTTCCTAAGACTCAGTTGCATTCCAGCTTATTCTGGCAAGATAAATATAGATTTGCATTTGTGATGGGAGTTCTAATCTCTGCAGTGTGATTTTCAAGGAGATTTGTCTTTAGATAGACTTACAGAGGTTTTGTGCTTCAAGCTTTATTGTGAAGTGTCTGCACTTTTACTCTGGGATAAAAGTCATGTCATAGCTAACCAGGCAAACTGCTTCAATGCCTCCTTTGAGGAGTTTGTCCTTGCTTTGAAAAATTCTATCTTGTCCTGAATGCTGTGATAGTGTATTATCATACTACCTTTTCAGAATAGCTAAAATGCTGAAAGAAATGTCTGCCCTTTTAATTCTTTTTGTGAGAAAGTCATTGATACTTTTCCTCTATCTTAAGGCAGATGTAGTCAATAGTACTGAAAAGGACTGAAGAAATAATGTAGACATGAATTAAGTTCAGCGTTTGAGCTGTGTTTCTTTCAGAAGGATGCTGGAGTTTGTCAGCAGACTGCCTCTGAATAGCCATTGCCAAGAAGAATATTTAATGATGTTTCCATGAAAGTTATACTTTGAAATGAATGGCTATAGTGTAAGAAGAATCTGTGAAAGTTCTCTCATATTTCTTTATTCTTTATTTACAACTTAGTCTGCATTAAGTTGGTGTCAACAACTTTTCACGTATCATAATCTTCATTCTAATAAATAAGGCACTTTGGGTAAAAAATTGTTAAAAACTTTTGTTTCATGAAGCAGCAAGACCTGTTTCTAGCTCTTCATTTTATTTCCATGCACCAAGAGGTTTCTCACTCTCCCTTTAACAAGTCAGTCTCCTTTTACAAGGGCACATGTCAGTATCTCTTCAAAGTAGTGGGATTTCTGGTCAACATGTGCCTCAAATATACTTTTTATGAAATATATTTGGGCTGCTGGGGATCTTGCTCTTCCTGTCCCCAGCTGCACATATGTGCTRTGTAAAGGGGCATCAAAGCATGAACACCAAATCCCTGCTCCATCACAGCACCCATCGCAGCACCCTAAGGATCATGTAAGTGCTGAGAAGACTATCTGCTTTAGGCCCACTGGACACACCTGTTGAGACAAAGACATGCTGCTCCTGCATCCAGACATGTGCCCATTCTTCTCCTTGAATGATCCTGAACCTCACTGAACACTGAGTCCTCCTTCCCATGACCATCCAAGCTGGAGATTTCACAAAAGAGATGACTCAGTAGGATGCCTGCTCTGAGACTGTTGATAGTTTTAGGTTACAGCCTTGTGATGTCTTGGGTTAAAGAAAGGGTGTGTAAGAATGAGATAAACTCTAGGAAGACCCTGGTGTCAATGCTTGAAAGC
The DNA here is from genome assembly GCA_902810485.1 of Alauda arvensis. Lineage (NCBI taxonomy): Eukaryota > Metazoa > Chordata > Aves > Passeriformes > Alaudidae > Alauda > Alauda arvensis. The sequence continues at coordinate 1,421,883 of CADDXX010000008.1, read as the reverse complement.
ATTTTCTGTATTGCTTTCCTTTAATGTTTCCTGTATGCTCCAAAGAAATATTGCAGCCCTGGAAAGACATGTGCAACACGTTTGCAAGCTATTGTACACTGCTGTGTGTGGACATCTGATTTCTATGAACTGTTTCATCCCTGTTTTTTATTTCCTTTTCTTCTTCCTTTTTGTAACCTGGCTTAATGTGGTGTCATTTTAAAAATACTCATGGAAGGATATGAAGAAGGSTATGTATGCATACCCCTTTAGCTGGTATTCAAAGGAAAGTGATGGGAAAGCTAATCACCCTCACTTAAAWAAACAAACGCTAACAAGCAGGAGGTAATAGACAGTTACTGAAGTTCAGATATTAACTCACTAGTTGGTGAGTTAACTCCTTGGAGAAAATTAGGCAGGAGAAATAGGAAGGGGAAAAATGAGTACCATGTGTCTCAGCGGAAAGAGAAAATTTTTGTATGGAATATTTTTGAGTGTTGCAGGATTGTATAACAGATTTTTCTCATGATGACAGTGGGAATGTGTGTTACTTATCATGAGATGTTCAACTGAAGGACCAAAGCAGGAAGTGTGGATCCATTATAGTGGATTCTGGGGGACCAGGTGTGGGAAGGGTTAGCACAGAGTGTAAAACAGGTTGTTGGCCACCGACATTGTGTGGCTGAATCCTGCACCTGGTCACAGCCTGTCCTGCCTTGGTATGTAACAGCCTCTTCCTACTTGTTTTCWCCACCTCACTATCTCTTCAGCTTTTATGTGGGCCTAAGCACCAGAACTGAATGTCTGCCCTGGGTTACGCAGTGGGGTGTAACCAAACTACTCATTCTTCTCCCACCTACACTATTCCTGGCGATATGTGAATGGCATGCCTCTTGCAACAGCTCCCAGTGTACTGAACCTTCCTGCCTGAATTAGACCATACAAAATCTGGGCATTTTGGGGATTTGGGACACCATCACCACTGGACAAATCCAGAGGAGGACCCAAACTTCCACAGGAAGACCAGACTTTCCACAGGACCACCACATTTGACAAGACTGCAACCATCACTTCAACAGGGCACTTAACTGGACTGCAGCCACCATCCTAACCAACAGGGTGCCAGGTTTGACTTTGTGGGTCTAAGCTGTTTTTCCTGTATCATTGCATTTATTGTAATCTTTCTATTAAATTGTAACTCCAACCTTAAATCTCTCTCAAGGTATTTGTGTGGGGTTCATTTCTCCCACTGGCTTACTTTCAAACCAGCAAAAGGTCATAGGGGCCCCATGTTTGAAGTATCATTAGCTGGGGAAGAACAGAATGTGTGTTATTTTTCCTAGAGGACTTCAGTTGTCTGTGTGTGTTTGTGTGCAGCAATGTTGTAAGCACAAGCAATCAGGTGGTGAACTCAGGCTGGACTTGCTCATGAGGAGGAGACCTGCGCTGGGAGAGACCTATGCTAAAAACAATGACTGGYTAAATACACAAGGTTCATGTGAGACCACAGTCTGTTCTTAAAAGTCATGGAGAACAGTGTGAGTCATCACAGGATAAGTGTGTCATTTGAGGCAAGATGTTAACCCTGTGAAATAACACAATGCCAAAGCCAGATCCTTCCACTAACAGCTTTTGGCTCTCAGACAAAGAGCCTCTGTCATATCCCACATAAGTGAAATATGCAGACTGCCTTCGCTAACCTGAGAAGARCTGACAACATCTTCAATGTCTTTATATCTATCTGTCTGTCCTACTGGAGGTGAATAGAAATGATTCTGTGAGTCCATTTGCAGACGCACTCTATTGGAGCCCATAGGTTAAGGTTTCGGGAGAGCCAATATTTTCATCAATGATGTGGATGACAGACAAAGTGCATTTATGCCCTTTGTTGGCTAACTAATTTGGGATGAAAGCACACTGTTGTACACTGGATGTACAGTTCCCATTACAAGAACTTATAATCTGGAGAAATGAACTGATAGGCCCTCAAGAAATTCAGCAAAGGGGAGTGTGAATTCCTGTCTGTGACAGAATAACCTCATCTGAGGCCTCATCTGGAATATTATGTAAAGTTTTGAGGTCTTCAGTGCAAATGAAATATTGAGAAACTGGAGTGACTCCAGCAGAAGACAAGGATTAGGTTGAGAAGTTTGGCAGAGAACAAGGTTATCTATTGGGAGAAGATGGATTTGTTTAGCTCAGAAGTGAAATACTAAGAGGGAGTCTAATTTTGGGGGTATTGTTTGACAGCCATYTGAACAGGATCCAGCAGTTCGGCAACAGTGTGGCCAGCAGGACCAGAGTACAGTACTCAGCTCYGGTGAGGTCACACCKGGAGTCCAGTTTTGGGACTGRACTTTGTCATTACAAGAAGGACATTGAAGAGCTGGAGCATGTCCCCAGAAGGGCAATGGAACTGAKGAAGGATCTGGGGCCCAAACGTGATGTGGATTGGCTGAGAGAACTTGGAGTCTTTAGTCTGAAAACAAGGAGGCTCAGATGTGACCTAGCTGTCCTCTATAACCACCTAAAAGGAGATTGTAGACAGATGGGAGCTGATCTCTTTTCCCAGGCAACAAGTGGCAGGATGAGAGGAAACAGCCTCCAGTTGCACCAGGGGAGGTTTAGGTTGCATATTAGTAAAAATGTATTTTCACAGAAAGGTTTCCAATAATTKGAACAGGCTGGCTAAGATGTTGAATCAGAGTCTCTGGAGTATTTAAAGGAGCTGTAGCACTGAGGGATATAGGTTAATGGTGGTCTTGGCAGTATTGGGTGAACAGTTGGACTTGATGATTTTTAAAATATTTTTCAACCTAAATGATTCTATGATATGCTTATTCCCATCCTTAATTGACCATTGGAACGTTATAGAGAAGAAAGAGAYGAAYTCTRCTCAAAGGCACAGAGTRAAGGGATGAGGAACAATGGGAACTRGTTGCAGCAAGGGAACTTTTGACTGAACAGTAGGAGAAAGAAAAAAAAAAAATCACCTAAAATGAGAATTGTCCTTGGACAGTGACCAGACTGATAAGTACAATATAACCATGTAGATTTTCAAAATCAGGGCATTGCAGTGAAGACCCACAGAGGTCTCATGCAACATAAATTGTTCCATGATTCTCTAGGGATTCAACAAGCGRAATTTCTTAATTTCTGGCATGCTCACATCACCATTGCACTGAGGAGGTATGTCTTGCCTGAGTGCTCAGGGGTACAGTTAGGGGTCTTCCACACAGCCCWTGTACCCTCTGATGGCACTCCTGCTGTGTACATAAGAAGGTGCTGGAGAAGACATTTGGACAGCATCAGAAGTCTTGACCAGTGAYAATTGATTGCAGATAGGAAAATGCTATCTGTAGGTCGTGCTTTGAAAATTAAGGAAAACAAATCCTAAGAGGTTATTTTACTCCTAAGACAGTCCCTAGGCACATTGGCTTGACATAATTTTTACACTGGGGATCCAACTACACCTGAAACATATTTTTATAAGATACAATTCCATATCAGATTCAATGTAAAAACATATTTCTGAAGGTAAGTCTGTATGGTACTCTGGAAGCAGATAAGGRGTCAATCATTCCATCCCCTGAGCCAAAATCAGTGCAGAAGCTGTATCATTGTGGTATTACTTAGGGAAGAGTCACCACATAGGCACAGGACATTAACTTAGCCCCAGCAGTTTCAAGCTCCCAGTCAGCAGAAAAGCTGCAAATTGAGCTCTTTCTACAAAACCTGATGAAGATACAACTCATCTCTTATTCCCCAAGCAGGCACTACAATAACTTGCTGGCAGTATCTGCATGTACTTTTATTCCCTCTATGCAGAAATTCAATCTCTAAAGTCGACAGATGTGAACCAGTTTATAAACCAAATATTTTTTTGARATTTTTGTCAACTTCACTATTTATAGATATTTACTGAAAGGGACATATTGCTAAGGAAAATGAGTCAGGCCTTCTCAGAGAGGAAAGGGTGATGAAAGAAGACTAGGCAAGCAGTTTTTAGGARCTGCTTTTTTAATTTGATTTTTTAATAAAGGATGCCATTCTTTTCTTTAGGTTTCACTGTTTGCGGTTACTTGCCACGGTCCTGAGATGCTTTTCAAACTATAAATTGCTTGTTACAAGTGCTTGATATTAAAGATGAGATTTGATGTATGCTGGTTAATTTGGAGTGGCCACATGTGGGTCACCACATGTCCCTACTCCTTTTTATTCTCTAGATTGGAAATGTAGAACAAACACTTGCCATTCACACTGAAGCCTCAGTGTATGTTCTTCAATTTTCATGTATATTTTACTGACTCCTTTTATGCTGCTGCCAAAAAATTGTTTGTTTAGAATATGCAGGGAAAGCAAGTATGCAAGTTAGTATGCACTGAASTTATTTGTTTGCCATGGATTGGCAATCCTGTTGTCCTGGTAAATGGAGATAGAGTTTTGATATTAAACATTATAGGCTGTGTGAGCTTTGGCTGATTCAGCAATCAAGCTGCTTCAAGTAATTACAAAAATGTATGAAAAAGAATGGACTTCATGCTGGAATAGTTAAGAAGCATCATTTCTGAACTTCAGAGATTTTGGAATGACCCCGCAGGAAAACTTCCCCACACAATTTTATAACATCACTGTACTTTGATTTGATAAGACTTTGGGTCCAATGATGACTTACTATTAAAAAATGGGAGCTTGAGTTAAGAACTATTTCAGTTGCTAAGGCAACCATGTCACAACAGTGCAGTAATGCAGAAAACAATAACCATTGTTAAATGATGTAATGAAATTAATGATCTTGGGGAAACATGTTTTGTTTTGAAGTTTCAAGCTGCTGTAGGAGCAGACCATTGCATGATAGTAAGGTTGGTCAACATGTTCTTTTACAGGTATCTGTTTTGATTTGTTTAYAACTTTTTTTTCAGATTGAAGAACAATGAGGACTTTACTTTTTTTTACTTCCTCAGTCTGGCTGTTTTGAAATGTTGTTTGGTTTTGGAACAAATATTTTAACTTTCTCTGAAATAAGATGTGGTAGGTAAGGAAGATGAAAACATGTTTACCTTAAAAAAAAAAATCTTAAATTATCTCATTGTTTCTCCTACTTGCTTCCCTAACTTAGGTAAGGAATTTGCCATTCAAGAACAGATTCACACTTTGGTAAAAAAAAAAAAGAAACAAACCAAACCACTGTTATGTCAATATCTTGGTTTCTTTCTGATATGCATCTTGATATTCTAAGTTGTTCTTAATGAACTGGAAAAGTGGGCTGAAYCAAAAAGCTGAAAATCAGTAATGAAAGAGAAATCAAATGCTCAACTACAACAAGAAAATAAGAAAAGGATGAGAAGATGTCAGGGCCTTGAATTAGGTTCTTTAGAACATATTGTTGTGAAAAAGCAAGATTTTGTCCTTGAATTTATKAATACCATAGTCTGTGAGACAGAAAAGACAATTATTCTGAGGTTGGTAAGGCTATATTACCTCTTTAGGTTGTATACCAGGCTTTAAGAAGATACAGACAAACTGGAGAGAGGCAAGAAGAAAATGTTAAAAGACTTATAGAAACATGAATTCTGAAGAAAGGCTAGAGTTTGATCTATAAAATGGAGTCGTTAAACAGGACTTGGTAAATCTTCAGAAGATTGAAGAGGATGGTCATCAATTGTACTTTGTGGCCAAACCAAGCCAAGGTGAAGAAAAAGTAAGTTCCTTAATTTTAGGGACAGAAATGCACGTTAGGTGTTAGAAGTTTTTTTATAAGTTTGCYRTCATTACATGCTGTAATTGAGGCARTCATTAAGCAAGAATCATGAGGATGTGGTGGGCCCTGACTCACTGGATGCCCTCCCATATGGGCAAACCAGAGGAATATTAGTCAAGAGTAGCTCAGATGTTGTTTGTTCTGCCATGGGGTTTGGTYTTCTTATCACTGTGTTACTGTGTGCATTATTTAGGCACACCACAGCCATGCCMAGGTAGTCTGCCCTTTGAATGCTCTGTAACACAAATGTCATGAATTTAGGAAAATCAAAATTACTAGCAGCAAGTGTAGTTTCAAATTGTATTCGCATTTGACATTAAACCATAACCAAGGAACACAGGAAGTGATGATATGCGTAGAAAGCAGCTAAAAAGAGGGCAACCATCTGTGGAACAGGAAAAAGAATGAAAAGGAAAAAAAGAAATTTCAGCTTGGTTGAGATTTCCAACATTCTGTGGAGATTCAGGACTGACATGGCACACATCTTGACCATACAATTTACCTCCAGATCTACAGACAGCAAAGTGTGAGTGCAAATCAGGCCTGAAGAGTAGAAATTCAGGAGTTATAAGTGATATTAGTACCCTGTTTCCTTAAGAAACTGTATTTTTGTTGTGCTCAGACCTTGACCTGTTCAAATTAGCCCTGCTTGCAACACAAGGCATTGATTTAATTTAATACTGTAAGCCTYTTGTCTGATGAAGTCAACTGAAATACTAGCTTTTGTTTTTTTCTGACTTATTTTGTTTTACTATCATAACTGTTTTTTCCAAGACATGTTTTTCCTAATTATTTTTATTTATTCCTCTGTAGACTTCTAAAATACAATCTTTCTTCTCAGTCTCTCCCACTAGATTTCTTATTCATTTCTAATGTCAGCTACTGTAGGATCCGCCTACCAAAGCCCACCTAATTGTTAGTCATCTCTCCAGCTCACCATCTGCAGGCCATGCCATTCATGGCATCAAATCCCTGCTCTCAATATTTCAGTTACTCATATCTTCCTTTCAAGGTATGATTTACTTGGGTGCTGTGCTGTTTTTTTCTCCTTCCTGCACACCTCTTCTTCTTAAACCCTTTTTTCTTAACCTCAGGCTTCAAAGTTACAAGCAAAATGTTTGGTTGGATAATAAGAGATATGGTCTAGCAACAAGGTGTGCAACAGCTTTAATCCTTCATTTCTGACGTCCAGGTATCCCTATATGATGATGGCTGAGCAGCCATAGAAATACATAATCATAATATCATCATATCCTGAGTTGGAAGAAACACACAAGGATCATCAAAGTCCATCTTCTGGCCCTGCTTAGGGCAGCCCCAAGAATCTCACCATGCTCCTGAAACCATTGTCCMAAGACTTCTCCAGCTCTGTCCGGCTTGGTGCTGTGACTGCTTCCCTGGGGACTCCAACCCAGTGCCTAACCACCCTCTAGGTGAAGAACTTTTTATTATATCGAAGCATTCCTCTCACAAGGACATTGCAGACTTCAGTGGGGTCTCCCCTCTGTCTCCTCCAGGATGAACAGACCAAGTGACCTCAGCTGCTCCTCATATGGCTTCATCTCAAGGCCCCTCACCATCTTTGTTGTCCTCTTTGGATGCTTTCTAGCARTTCAATATCTTTTTTGTGTTGTGGCACCTAAAACTGGCCCCAGCACTGGAGGTGAGGYTGYCCCAGTGCAGAGCAGAGCAGGACAATCCCCTCCTTGYCCAGCYGGAGATGCTGTGGCTGATGCACCCCAGGACAGGGSTGACCCTCCTGGCTGCCAGGACACTGCTGACTCATGTGCAACTTTCCAYGGACCAGGGCCACCTGGTCCTTTTCCACAGCACTGCTCTCCAGGAGCTTTTGAAAAAAACAGCTTTTGAAATKTAATAATTTCTGTCTKTTATTCATATACAAGGTAATGACTATTTCAGGGCATTATCTCAGTGACATAGATCACRGAATGATAGATGCATAGAATCATATGGATTGGAAAAGAATTCTATGATTTTTGAGTCCAATCATTAACAAACTGCTGACAAATATTCCACTAAACCATGTTGCTGAGTGCTACRTCTACACATTTTTAAAGTACCTTTGGGGATAGTGACTCAACACTTYCCYGGACAACCTTTTCCAAAGCCTTTTGACAAACTTCTTATAAAGAAACTTTCCCCAATGTGTTTTCAGTGAACTGAGAGGCTCAACAGTTGCTGGATCTTGAGATTTTTAGTTATGTTGGACATTTTTTTAGAGATGCAGTATTGCCTACAAGTACTAATGGGATGGAAACTGGTCATCTGTAACATTTCAGGGATAGGCATGACAGAAACAGGACAAAGGAAAGCATGGCTGTGGCCTCCTGAAAACTGGAGCAGGCTAATAGTCCAGATGGGCTGTAGATTCTTGATTACAGGGAAGACTGTGCTACTGTACTGGATGAGTGGACAGTGAGGTGGGTTGAGAATTGGCTGAATGGCAGATCCAGAGGTCCATCATCAATGGGACAGGGTCAAGTTGGAGTCCTGTCAATGGTGGGGTCTCACATGGTTCAATACTGGGCTCAGTGTTATTTAACTTATTCACCAATGACTTGGATGAATGGGCAGATGCCTTCTCACCAAGTTTACTGATGACAAAAAGCTGGGAGCAGTGTCTGATGCCCCAGAGGGCTGTGTAGTCTTTCAGAAAGGCCTTGACAGRMTGGAGAGATGGGAAGAGAAGAAACATCTGAAATTCAACAGAGACAGCTGCAAGGTCCTGCACCCAGGRGGAACAACCCCAGGCRCCAGCACAGACTGGGGTGACYKGCTGGAAAGCAGCTCTGAGGAGAAGGACCTGGGGTCCTGGTGGRCAAGAAGCTGTCCATGAGCCAGCAGTGTGTCCTGGGRGCCAAGAARGCCAATGGGATCCTGGGGTGCATTAGGAAGAGCATTGCCTGCAGGTGGAGRGAGGKGATCCTGCCYCTCTRCYCWGCCCTGGYAAGGCACATCTGGAGTGCTGTGTCCAGTTCTGGGCTCCTCAGGACAAAAGAGTCAAGGAACTACTGTAGAGGGTCAAACACAGGGCTAGGAAAATGATGAGAGGACTGGAGGATCTCTCTTATGAAGAAAACCTGAGGGAGYTGGGCTGGTTCAGCCTGGAGGAGAGACAACTAAGGAGAGGGCACCTTATTAATGTCCCTGGGGGTAATGACCCTCTGTATTCAAGTATCTGACATGAGGGTGTCAAGAGAAGGGGACCAGGCTCTCTCCAGTGGTGTCCAGCAACAGGACAAGGAGCAATGGGCACAAGCAAAACATAAAAAATTCCTTGAATGTGAAGAAATAATCCTTTATTTTGGGATGAGAGAACACTGTAAAACAGGCTGTGTGGAGAGATTTTAGAGTCTCCTTCTCCAGATGTATTCAAACCCCATCTTGATGTAACCTTGTGCAATGTGCTATAGGGTGGCCCCAATTGAGTAGGGAGGCTGGACAACCTGACCCTACTGGTGTTCCTCTTAAACCCTACGTATTCTGTGATTTTGTGGTTCTGTTTTGAAAAGGYAAAGGGGCAAGGAGGCAGCAGATACAACAACTCATATAATGCRGTGAGACGAGTGCCAACAAGTGACATGCACAGATGCATGCCTGTGGGATTAGTCAGACAGGTATAGGCACAGCCACCCAGGAGAGTCAGCTGGACCAACACTTAACCTCCATTTAATTACTTCACCAAAAGTGAGAGAGAGGATAGCCRTGGATTTTGTCTATTTTAAGTGATGAGTATGATCAGTTTTTGCTGGAAAGCAMAACAGAGGGCCTAACAATCTCTTCTGTCTCACTCTCTGATTCTGTTTGACAGCCTGATCTGAGCCATGYGTCCCATTCATGCATGGGTGTCTTCCCTGACTTGCTGGAATCAGATGCAAGCAGAAGCATTCCAGGCAGGGCTGCTGGCAAGCAGCACATTTAACCTGAATGCCAGCTGCTTGCAGGGGCGTTGTTCACATTCATGAAAGGGTGAGACCCTGAGGATCAGAAATGAGAGTAATTTAGCAGCACAAGAGTTTTGGAAGGACACGTGGAGATCCTTCTCTTCTGCTGTCTGTGGGAGGGAGGGTGAGCAAAAGAGAGCTTATTTTAAACACGAACTAAGTGATTTTTAGTGACTCCTTTGAAGAAAGAAAAGACACATTTTTTAGTCTTCCTGAGTAATTTAAAGTGACAGAATCTGGTGAGAGACAGCAACATTTTATTAGGCATAAAATCCAGAAAAATATCTCAAAGTTGTAACCCTGAGACAGAAATAGAGGTACAAAAATTTTATAATGTTTTGAGTGGCTTGGTAATATCAGCATACTCAATCYTCTCTTTTCAAAAATATGTCAGCCCTCAGTGAAAGGAGTGTGGCAGGTGAGAAGACTGGTTTGATCAGCAAAATCCCCATTACATCTCAACCTGGAAGAAGATAAGAGAGGGAAGGGAGATCTCCCCACTCCTGTTGTTACACCCAAATCAGAAGTAATTTTCCAAACAATTTGTGTATTTACTGAGAACAATGCCTGAATCTGATGCTGTCTGTAGGGAAACAACATGATGWTTTACAAAAGGAGACAATGAAACATAGGTCCTTACAATCTTAGAAACACTTCAGCATGGTAAAGAACACCAGGCAATAAGTAAAGATAGGGATTGCAAACAGGAGAGCATAAGAACATTTTCAACATGGGGAGGTTTTAGAAAGATTCAGTCCAAAGGACATGCARACCAGCTGTATGAGAAACCTTGAAAGGCAATTCTATTGCTGCTTCCCACAAGGGCAACAACTTTTCCAGCACACTGCAGGAAAAGCAGTGAGTAGGTCAGCGTTTTGCTGTTACTGTTCAGGGTGGAGATTAAAGTGCCTTGCAACCATGTCTCTGGTTGGTAAACAGCAGCAACACAGCCAGGCAGACTGTCAAGCAGGAATTCTGAGCTGCTGTTCATGGTGATGGTACCAGCTGCTCTGYGCACACATGTGGTTTGTCAAGAATATGAATCAGGATCTCAGAGGCAGTAACTTGCAGCTGGCACCATGAGGACCTTACAGTGAGTTCTTGTCGTGTAAGATACCACTGTCCAGCCTCTCCTCCACCCATGGGTACAGAATTCAGCCTCTCTGCTCATGGGACCCTGCTGAGTTTTGCTCCCATGATGTTTCTAAGGCATGGGAAGTGTGTCACTCTTCCTGACTCAGTAGAGGTACACCTGAGTGAAATATTTTTTTGCACAGAAAGTATGCATTTTGTGTAGCCAGACCAAAAGTTTCCATAAACACGTGTGCAGTCCATTTATGTTGTAAATTGYATGTTTCACGTAGACTGTGAAGGAAAGTAGTGACTATATGAGATATATTTGGTGTCAGCTGAATTATGATCATGGATAACATCTCTAAGCCTTTCATCTCTCTTTTATTTCCTTCATCTTACCTTTGCTCACCAGACCAATGCAGTTTTAAGATGCCAGTGTCGCTTCATGGAAAACTGGAAGCATTTTGGAGTTTGCCTACTCCGTGCAATGAGGAGGCACTGATGTTATCTCAGGTCCAGAAATGCTATTCAGGTGTGTTAATACAGCCTCTATTTGAGGGCAACTAGCCTAACCAAAAAGTAAGATGGAATAACCAATGGAAAGCAGCAAACTAAGGTGCCCTCTGTACTTCTGTAGTCTCAGGTCTCCATAAGCTGCTGCATTAACTCACCCTTGCCTGAGTTTGATGGGAACTGGGGCAGGCCAGTACTGCCGGCCTGAACAATTTTATGGTAAACTGTGAAGTTTAGGGGTGTTTTTACAGCTTCCTTAAGAAAAATTGGATGGAAAGGTGCCCACAAATCTGCCCTTATTCAAAGTTGGTCGCCCTCTGTAGCTGACTGTAAGACAGTAAGTCAAATGGTTCCTCTTCTCAACTTATATTCTGAAGGATTTAATCCATTTTCAGCTGTGTTGAAGGGATGCCCAAAGGCAAAAAGACAGCTGCTCCAATTTTGGGGGGGATGAGGTGCTGTGGGGAGCCTAGCAGGGAAAAGTGAAAGGGTGCAAGAAACACTGGAGGGGAGAGACAAGACAGAAAGAGAAGAGTTGAGCTTGGAAGAAGGGCTAAGTGTAGCATGGCAGGTTGTTGGGTCCCTGCCCAGAAGAGAAGGACAGAAATATGGCATTACCACCCTCATTAGCTGGGTGGGGAGCAGGCAAGGCAGGAAGTCTCAAGGACATAGGAGGGATACTGGTTCTYATAGTGGTGGGAGGAGAAAGATAAAGAGGAACAAAATGTCTTTCATTCTGTTTGGGAAATAATAATTAAAAGATTTGAAGCAATCAGGTTCAGATAAACAGAAATTATGTGCTTTGAAAGTATAGGAATAGAAGATTAAAATTACCCACAGACTGTAATTACAACTCTTGCCCTCTTATCAGATTAAAGTGTTTCCAACAGGTATAATTGTGGCAGCTATTGTAAAAATATTGTTTTCGTCTTACATGTAAAGAGCTGTGCAGTTCACAGAAGACTTAACCAAAAAATTACTTGGTAACTGGATACATGAGGACAAGTATTTCTTATGGTAGCTATGGCAGTTCATTTTCACTCTGTTTTTCTTTGTGCTGGAGGGAAATTTGAAACTGGGGTGAAAATACGGGGGAAAGTGGGCACTGAAGAAAGAAATGGTGCTTGTTCCAGTAGGGTACATGGAAAGGAAGCGAATTCCATGACCAAGCATCCAGGCTGAGTCATGGCTGCTTGCATATCACTTATGCCTGACTTTGGAACTGAATTACACATGCTTTGGCAAAGACATAAGGAGACACAGCCATTTTAGAGGCAGGGCTGAGGACTGTGATTTGGGTTTTCTCTTCTCTCACTTTCAATCCCACAGTGATCACAGGGGTTTCACGGACATTTTTTCTCATGGCATAGAGGAATCTGGATAACTGGCAAAAGAAGACCTTGCTGAAGGCAGTGTTTCTARAGTCTTGCAGAAGTTAGACATGGGACCCTTGCTCCCTTCCTTGAGAGTCAGACATCATCCTGTGCGGTTTTCCATGCTCCTGTGTTTCCCCCTGCATTCTGGTGGCACCTCTCCACCTGGGCAGTACACAGCTGCTGAAAGAAGTAGACATGCTGATTTCTACTGTGTGGATCTGTGTAAAATGATCSTGCAGGCTACATGAAAAGCAAATGAGGTAGCATTCATCAAGGTGCTTGTGCAGTMCAGACTCCTCACAGCATCTCAGCTCTTCTCTGATCGACAGCTACATTAGAAAAATGAGATTTGAGCAAGGCTTTGCAGGCAGAACGTTGGTCATGTGAATTTTCCACCTGAGTGTCTTCCATTATCTGTGTTCAGTCAAGGTAAAAGGGAAAGCAAAACTCTGACATTGCCAGTGTTATGCAGATTGTGTTTTCATAGATTTTACTTTTGAGAGTGGAGTGACTTGCCAAACCRCTAATGTGACATGTGATTTGGAGATAAATTTCCATATGCTGTTTAAACCCTGTCACTATCACAGTTCACTTGTCATTTATAAAAAGAATACTCATACCTTAAGTGGAAATACCAACATGTAGAGTTACTACCTTGTAGATACTGTCATCCTGCAGATCTCTTGTTCCAATCCACTTGAAGTTCGTTGCAGTGTCAGATGTAATGCCAGGATGTAAAAGCTAACCTGAAGTGTATGAATAGGTATTTATTAAGTTCTCTATATTTCTGATACTTTCGGGTTTTTTATAAGGTACAAAAAMCAGCTTTAGCTATGTAATTGATTGGTCAGTATCTTTGTGTCTGTGCAGCAACATACTAATTCTTTGTAACATTCTCATTTTACCTTGCCCATCTGTTCTGTAAATATTTATTATGCCATGACCTACTTGATCTTTGTTTTGCATTAATATTTATTTGGATATTACAGGGTCTCTGTCTCTGAACCTGGTTTTCATAGCAGAACATTTTTAACCTTTTCTTGAATGAGATTCTTTATAACTCTGGATGTGTACCAGCGAAGGAGGGACTGTTGCTCAATCTTAAGTGGAACAGACAGTCACATAAAGACATGAACAAACTGAAAGTCTTGTGAAGTGTTTGTTAGGGCCTTGTTTKTATGACCACAATGCTGTTAGTATTCCCAGAATTTGCACCTATTCAAATATTGAACTTGAATTTTCTGTTTTGCATTTATGAGAGATATGTGAGACAAGTGTGCCTTCTGGTTGATTAAAAGGAATGAAGAAAAATTAATATTTCAGCATTTAATTGTAATTGAATACTTAAAACTACTTTTGTTATTTTTACTTGGCTTTCCAATCTGGATGCAGAGAAAATACTTTTGTCCAATGGATAAAATACAGCTATGCCCTGAAATACCATATTTCTGACAAGCAATTTTGTTCTTCCTCTTGCATTTGTYTCCTCTGTTAGCAAGTTTTTTGCACAAGTATTGTCTCATTTCTGTCTCATAACTAGTTATCAGAATGAGAACTCTCTAGGGAAAAGAGCACTATGCTGGGATGAGAGGTAAACAGGAGTAAGAATATGTGTTACTATTTAGCTGCTGGGTCCTGGACATCACTGTAATACAAAAAAAAATTGCAATCTAGCACAGTCTAGTGGGAACACTAGATATCTTCCTGCCCTAAGTCCCTAAATCCCATTGAAAGTGGGCTAGGTCTGATTTTCTGGCAGTCATGGAACAATTAAGAAGAAGTATGAATGTTGGGACCTTTCATTTTGCTAGTCTAAGGTGCCAAAGACAATTTAAGCTCCTCATGGAAATGGGTCAGTTATATCCTGCCATGTATTTATAGTCAGGTAATTATTAGCAGTGAGTTGTATTTATTTAGATTTCCTGAGCAGAAAGAATCTTTGTTTACAGGATTGTTGTGGGGATGTGAAACAGCCACCTGAATACCCTGGGTTAATTCTGCTTGAACATGAAAAGTCTTTGCCCTTTGAAGAGGCAGGATGTGTGTGCAGCATCCAGGAGAGAATGTCTCCCCACAAAATAGTGTGGCAGGAATAGGCAGTGGAGCACTTTGTGGGATGAATATCTACCAAAGGAAGGAGCAGTCACTAACCACATCATAGCTATACATCATCCATTGCCCTGAAGGCCAAGGAACAAATGGGGAAACTGGGGCGAGGGGTATTCCTGGAAGGATGCTTGCTTACGGGTCAAGTTCAAGTAAAGGACTTAGGACATGAGTCAAGGATTCAGCTTCCCAGTGTTTAACCAGCCTGCATGTACTATGCCTGTGTGGGTACAAGATTTCATCTCTATTGGGCTACAGACCCCTCACTGTACAGCCAGTCTTCCCATGTTCCAATGCCTGTTGCATTTCATGTTCTCCTGACCGTCAGTTCCCTTTTATGGACCATTTCCAATCCTTTTGCACAAGGATATGCTGGCTAAAAATTGCTGCCAGTGTACCCACAAAGGYAGGAACTGGATGGGCTTTGACATTCTGAGGACATGGTGACATGTCTTTGTGCGTTTGGTGAGTCACAGGGGAGAGCCATGTCAGTGAGGCGGTTTTTCTTTTGAAAATATATGTGGGACACAGGTGCTGGTGACCCTAGAAATGAAGGAAGAGTGAGCAAAAGCAACTGCAGAAGGTCACTGTGAAGGTCCTCAGAAGAAAGGGGAGGAATGTATGGACTTCATGTAGACTGTGTGAAAATCCTAATCTGATTCTGACAGGGTAGATTTTTTTGTTTCCATGATGATATTTCTTTGGAGGTCATGTCACAGAAAGTGAGGCAGTTGTGTGGGAGTCATGTTGTGAGACCCATTGACTTCTGTAACAGACAAAAAGCAAAGGAAGGGCAAAATAACTGGSTTTCTGTGTAGAAGACTTAGGAAGCCAAAGGGACTGGGAAAGTCATATGTGTTCCTTGGCATTACCACATGGATGTGTCCTCACTCTGCCAAGACCCTTAGCACCACACGGCTGCCTCATCAGCATGCGAGTGATGGTCAGCCTGGGGCACTAGTGAGGGGCACTGCCTTCACTAGTTCTGGTAGCCTGGGAGTCTGGGATGGGCTGTGTTTGGAGATGATGAGCGTATCTGTGCAAGCTGGRTGGGTCTGCCTCCCACCTTTCTCTCTCTACAGAATGCAAGCCCACCTTTTGCACCCTAGATGTTTCTCAGGTGCCTGGTGCTGGGCTGCCTGAGCTCTTGGGAACTTCATYCCATGTTTTCTGACTCTGACCTTTATCATATCATGAATTTGAGACATCATCATATRTGCTCTTATTGTTATTCTATAACAATAAGGACAATAAAAGAAAAATTAAGGCAGAGAAAATCTTCCAGCAAGTCATTAGTTTGCAATCRTTATTTTTTTCTCCCATGCAATGATTGTTTCCATGGAGACTGGAGCAAACCAGTGGCTACGAGTGTGCATTCTGCTGGTCCCCGTTTCCACAGAAACATGCACACTGGATTGCCAGAAATTAAGTAACTCTTGTCCAGACAAACAAAGTGGCAYGATTCAGGAGTAACAATTCCTTCCAATCTTGTGCTCAGATGGTCAGTCGCAGAGAGCCTGGGCATGGCAGACCAACTCCAGCAATCCTTTTAACAGGTGCAGTGTGCTGATCCAAAGAGTTTTGCTGGCCACAGGGCAGGACTACCAAATCGCAGACACCACGGAACATTGCGCCCTAGGAAAAAGCAGGAGTGTAATATGGTCAGTAACTGYTGCTGATTGCTCTGCCACTGGAGACTGCCCTGTGCTGCATTTGGGTGCAGCCACCCTTGGCAGGCTGCAGGAGTATGAAGAGTTGCCTTGTGTGCTCTTGTGAAGGGTATTCAGCACAGTCACATTATAAGGATTTCCCAGAAACAAAATGCTTGTTCCCTTCAGAATCTGGGGGTGGCCTCTCCATTATTTTCACTGCAGAARCTCTTGGATGACCAAGCAAATAATCTGCTTAGGTGACTTTTGCGTTTTCTGCCATTAGAAGTTTTCCCTTTGTATTGGTGTAACTGCTGAGGTTGYCTTGCTGGCTGGTACAAAACCAACGTGCATTTAGGAAGCAGACAGTTGGCTGATGTGAACTTCAAGTGGGATGGCGATTATACTATAGTGTACAACATTGTCAAAAACTGAGTTTATTTAGATGTCAGGTTTGACTTAATTTCTTATCAACCCTTATATAAACTGTTTTATATGCAGCAGATAGWTAGCAGACAAGTTGATCCCTTGTGTAGCTATAAATGTGCAACATTTTCTATCCTTTTGTTTGTAGGATTTCTGTCACTGTAAACTGTTGATTCTGTCTAGAAAATACACATTTTTATTGCAGTTTTTYTACTCTTCAGACAAACTAAGAAAAATGTTCCTGGCACAGCAGGCCACTAGGGAAGGGCTTAGATGATGGCACCCAYTCTAGCAATGGCTTCAGTTGGAACATTACATCAATTTCATGTGGATTCAACTGAATTTCATTAGGAATAAAAAAGGGAATTATTTTGAGATTGGAGATATGGTTTTAATGTGCTGGATTGTCATTAATAGCCAGATTAAGGGCCATTGTGAGATTAAAAAGTATCTCACAAATCTGACCCTTACCTTCAAGAGGATATTTGCAATAATTGTTGGGTCAGGTATTTTTACTTCATTCTGGAAAAAGGCAGATATGAAGTCCAGAAAAGACATCCAGCCCAAACTGCTGCAATAGAGATGATATGCTTTCATCTATTACTGCTGTACATAGGACCATAACTCTGTGGACTGTTTCCCTGCCAAGAAAATATTCTTTCTGAATTTGAGCAGAAAAAAAGAATCCACTGCTTTCAGAAATGGCTTGTCCTAATGGTTAATCATCCTTGCTGTAACAAATTGTTCCTTGTTTCTAATTTATCTGGCATTAACTTCCAAGACAGTGAGTTTATGCATGGCTTTTTATMCACTTTAAAAATCTCTTCAATATTTGTGATTTTCTCTCAGTGAATCTGCTGTACTCTGTAATCAAGTCACCCCTCTATCTTCCGAATTTTTTTTTTTTTGGTGATAAGATAGCAGCTCAGGCTCCTTGAATCACTTAGACAATAAGGCTGTCCTGAAACCACAATTTCTTTTCTCGTGAAAGTCTCTTCAATTTTTTGATTCTCTCTTTGCAAGTATAAGGAAATCTRTATTCAACATTCCTTTAAAAGCATAGACAAGAGAACAATTTATGGGATTCTGGCATTGAATTGATCAGTTCTGTTTAGAAAGCTGGAAAGACCTCAGTGCTAAATCCTATTCTCTCATTCAAACACATGGAAACCCATTTACTTGTTAAATATCATGTTTGCACTAGGAGCTTATGTGTAATTTTGTAAAAAAAATCTTTTTTTGTCTGCTTTCAACATAYAGTTTGCTGATGTGGCTTAGGTCTTAAAGGTGGCTGGTAGTACCTGTTTAAATCAGACAATAGCTTATACCTCTTAACTCGAAGAYCTAAAGTTTGCCACCCAAACCTCACTCATTTATACAGTTTTGTGAGGAGTTATGTGTGTCTAGGCATGGGACTTGTTCACAGAGCTCCTCTTGCAGACTCAGTGTGGTACTGGGTCTGAGTGACCAGGTGCTGCTTGTCATAATCTGGCTTCAAAGACTCAGTCTTCCTCTTAGAGGCCTGGCAAAGAAATTAAAATGTGCATAATACATGTGCTCAGTACTAAGGAGTTGTACAGCTGCAGTGCAGGGAACTGGAAATGCTCTTCACATTGGAGTGGTTACCTTCCTGGAACCATTACTCATTTATTTGCCTTCCCATGTGTTACGCTGTGCAGCCTTTCATCTTCTGCAAAGAACATTCATTTCTTTAAAAGATATTCATTTTAAGTGGGTGTATTCTATTTTTGACACATCCATTTCATATCATTAGAATATCACCCTGCAGTGCTGGGGTGTATTTATTTATTTATTTATTTTCAATTTTCAATTTCTCTTCTATCTGCAACTGGCTGTCACTGTGGCATCTTTCCCCCATGTGAGTYAGGAGGGGAGCTGATTTCTCAAGTCATCTGCATCTTCCATGTGTCAGCTGTCAGCTGTACACCAACAGGGRTGGAACAAAGCAATCAGCTGCAAATTGCTTTGGGGCTCCACTGATGGGAGAGGCATGGGCTTCTCCCACACCCCTARGATGCTGGGAAGCTGAGTGGGACAGATAAATGTCCCACTAAACCCACTGATCTCTAGCTGCTGCAACCCTGACCACAGCCGTGACTGAGGCCTGGAACTGAATTCAGCTGCCTCATGTTAGGCTTTGCTTAACCCCCTGAAGGTCCGGAGATGAAAGAAAATGCCCAGTAGGGCAGACAACCTCCACCACCAATGCAGAGAGGTGTTTGGGTGCCCTTGACCCTRGTGGGAATGGGATAGAGCACACAGCTTTCCACAGCAGAAAGTGAACTGCTCAGGGCTACCYCTGTATCTCAGGGGTCTTTCCCMACCTAAATGTTTCCATGACTCCCACATCACTCTGTGTCTGCTCTGCTACTGCAGTCACAAGTGCAAGTATGGAGAGGTTCAATTTTCCAGTAAACCTCTTCATAAGGAAAATAACCCTTTCCTTCCTGCATCTCTGGATTGAACTGAAAAGAGTAGACTGAAAAATATCTGGCCTGCTGGTTACTGCAGATGGAAGTTTGAGGGCAAGGATCAAACTTGTGAGATAAATCATTTTGTTATTGCCTTTCCAGGGTGGGCTTCTGTTACGCTGCTGGTAGCTGCCTGAACAAGATTCTGGACTAATCAGCATTGGCTCCACTTGMTGGCAACAGTCCTTCTGTTCATAGAAATACTGATTACATGACGAGCAGAAAAGAAATGTATCAGAGCCAAAAAAAGGGAAGTGATGGGTACTCTTTGGACCAGAATTTAGAATCTGAATGGGAGAAGAGAACAGCTGGAGACATTTGTTTATTTTTGTGATGTAAAGTGTTTGAAGTATTTACACACTAAAAGCATAGCAAGAAATAAAACGACTCCTTCAGCTCCAGAATTGGACAAAAAAAAAAAAAAAAAAAAAAAAAAAAAAAAAAAAAAAAAAAGAAGTTAAAAAGCTTATTATAAATCCAGGACCACTTTTTGCTGAATGAGTTACTAAGTGCAGTCTGGTGCTTTTCTTTCCCTGTCAGGTTGCTTTATGGTGGCAGGGTGATACAAGCAGCAGGCTGTCTGCAGCCAGCTAGGCCTGCACGGTGGCAGCAGGACTGAGGGATTCCTAACCAGGAGAGGGCAGTCACTCTGTTTGGAGCTCAACAAACTCCTGTTTGATAAATCTTTGCTAATTAGGAAGGAGCATATCTGGAACAGGCAAACTGAGGCAGCAGGTGGACAGCAGTGCAAACAGCCTTTAATTGAATTCCTATTTACAGGATGGCTGATTTGTTTCAGAGTGGGAGAGAAACAAAACACGGTGAAGTTGACCAGGGGGTGTTTGTCACCCAGGGTCATCACTTCAGCTTGTTCCAGATCGTTTCCTTTTAAGGCTGTACTGTTGAGCTCAGAACCGACTTCAGGGCTACATAAATAAGAGTGCACACAGCTCTCTGCTGTATGAGAGAGGGCAAGAAAAATGCTAGCTTCTGAGTGTAGAATCCTAGGAGACAAGGGGACTTGTATATGTGTCTCAAACACCAATAGCCAGGTAGCTGTGGAGCCAACCATGGGTTGTTGGTGATAACAGCCAAGATTTGTTGTTAATAATACACTGAGAAAGAACAGGATGTGGCTGGAGAAGAGGCCATAAGGAGGTAGGGCAGCACATTTCTGGGACAAATATTCTTATTCTGGCTTCTGGAGATGAGCACAACACAGCACATCACAAATGCAGGGATGAGCATTTCGACAAGTTTTGTTGCTTTGCCAAGTTTCATCTCTGCCCTGGTAGCAAGAACATAGCACGGGACGTATTTCACAAGTGTCTGCTCCTGGGCTGACGGTTATAATGACACAGCTAACCTGTGCTCAGATCTCCCTGCTCTGAGAGCTGTCAGCTGTCAGTCATTACCACCTTTGTCCCTCCAGTGCAGGACGGTGGTTTTTAGCACAGTCTGCCTCCAGGGCAGTTTAAGATGCAGGACAACAAAATGAGGGCTGAGACATGAGTACTGTCATCTTCTGCCAACAGCATGGCTGCTTACAGTAGCCATCAGTGGTGGGAATGCCTTAGCCCAGCACATCCACAGTCACAGCCCTCCCTGTCAAACAGCTCTTTGTGGGGATCCCTGTTCGCAGATGATGCTTGGGCATGCTTTTCCAGTGACATCTGATACGTGTCACACACAGCACTGAGCACCCTGACACTGAGCAGCATTACTAAGGAAGCCATGCCCCTGTTTGCTCTTGGCCCCAAAAGAAAGTAATAAGACAGGACACATGAGTGCTGTAGTGTGTAGAGGAGAAAAGTGGCATAGAGTATGGATGAGAGGCTGTTCTGCATGTGACTGGGGGTCAGTGCTCTCTGTAACTGCAGGGAAGGAGAAAGAAAGTCAGAAAGAAACCTGGTGCAAACTTGGTCCTTGGCTCTTACATGTTTACATGAGGCAAATTCTAGATACATTGCCAAGGATTACAATGTCTCTGGAGTMTGCAGTAAATTCAGCAGTCAGCCCATTAGGTTTACAGAAGAGGATTTACAGTTATTGTGAACCTTCCCAGGAGATGCTGTTCTGTATAGGCTTAAGTTCATCTCAGTGTGAAAACAGGGYACAGCCCTTGAAGGAACACTTTTATTCTTGAATTTTTGATGTAGAAACTTTTCTGGAATATATCTGTAGCTTTCCTGGCTTTAGCTTTCTCTGTAGTTTTTTTCTTTGTTTASCATCAGTTCAGGGAAACCAGGCATAATAATTTTGAGTTTTGATTTGTGAATAGTGTTGCTACTGTGTGAGAAATACACTAGTATCCTGACAGAAATAAAATTAGTTATATGGTATTATGCAAACTTCATATCTTCAACTTCTTTTTCTTTACAAGTTCATCCTACAAAACTTTGACATGKGCTGTCTCCCAGCAGAGAGGCTTCTCTAAAAATTGCTAAGTGCTATATAACTTTAATCACTTCAGTTACTTCATACGCTCACCAGCAAGTCAATAGTTTACTGTTTCCTTGCAAATATGGCTCTACATTATACAAAGTATCTAGCAAGAGACAATTCAGACACCAAAAGCTTTTGAGAACRGATTTTTCTCAAGACACCAGGAATTGATCATTGTTTGCTAGAAATGTATCAAGAGATGGTTAAGAAAGTATGGTTTTTGTTACAGCAGAGGAAGAGAAATACTTYAGTTTATGGAAAGCCAAGGTCATATGAAAGAGACCATTTACATCTTTGCTGAATACACCTGCAGAGTAGATGTACTGCTAGTGCTGATGCAAATGCCTTGTGATTACCAGGCTGGGAGGGACACTGTCACATTGGGCAAAAGAAAATAATTAATTTTTTGTCAGTTCAGGTGCCAAGAAAACAGGTGGATAAAAGGTGAAGAACATTTCTCTTATGAGAGGAAGCTGAAGGACTGAGCAGTTGTAGCAATAGAGTAATTTTCACATTTATGCCGTGTGTTTGCATCAGTGTACACACAGAGGTAGAAACTGGTGCCTTTATCCYCCTTTTCTGAAGAAGTCTGCTTAGCTTTAATGAATTGTTTTATGAGTGCATGTCTCAGCCACGATTTACATGTCCAGGTTCACCCAAGAGATTCTGGCCCCTAGAAGTTCTGTAAGACTGTGTTCAGAGCAAGGGTTGAGCCTTGGSTAGTCCACAAAGCAGACACCACAGGTGAGTGAGTGGCTCAGGGTAGTCCTTTCTATCCCAGGGACATCTAAGTGCTTATGGTCAGTCTTAGAGAGAGAAGGCTCCTTACAAGGATGAAGGATCTGCTGTGCTAGAGGTCAAGGCAGCCTGTCCCTGTAGTGCCTATCCTTTCTGGTTGGAAGCTCACAGTCACTCTCTTTGATCCCATCTAGGTGCTCTGCAGCATTGGATCATCCTCATGTGCTTCTCTGGRAGCATCTTACCCAGAATGATGACTTCTTCCTCAGCTGGAGCTTTTAGCTGAAATGGGCAAGTTCCAGAAGACGTGCTGTACAGTGTGCCTTTGAAGTGGAGATGCTGGCTAGGAAAGTTGTTCCAGCCTCATGGTGGTGATTAAACTGGATGACTGCTATCTGCCCTACAGGTAGTAAATAATGCCTCATTGCCTACTACCTGTTTAATTTTGAATTCCTGGAAAACTCTGTGGTAGCTGCATACAATGTGGAGTGCAGAGGTTTACATTTTAGATTTCATTTTGCTCCTTAATAACAATGTGCAATAGATTCACCAAACATAGAACTCTCCAGGTTAATTTGTATTTGCTCAGCGTGATGTGGAAACTCTAAAATGCATCTAAATAATAACCATTTGCAATAGTTCAGGCTATAACTTTCTAGACCACTTTCATACAAGGCACAGATGTAGCAGAAAAATCTAAGAGATTCTGGGGGGAAGCATCAGTTGCACATTGGGAACAATTAACAACAAGAAGGAAAAAATCTCCCTTAAAATAAGGATTTTGTTCTGAGATCAAATACATATTAAAGTAAGTATCTACCACTTGCCAGAAGAAGGTCTGGGASTGATTATGTTTTAAGCCTGAGAAAATCCATTCATTAGACATGACACAATTTTAAAAATACACTTGATACTCATGCTCATGCACCAGTCAATCTGCAGATACAGGTTTTGAATACACCACTGAAAATGGTGTTTTCACAGCCCATCACAATTACAGCCTGTTAATTGACTGCAGCACCAAGRGATGAGGATTAAGAAAGGGTTTGGRATGTTGGGATGTGGCRAAGCAGGCAAACCAGGGAGGATGACGGGGTACTTGGTGGAACTGGAGAAGAAATTTCTATACTCTCTCATTGGTGGAATCTGGGAAGAAATTTCCATACTCTAGCCCTTTCTCTATTATTTAGGTAAATAGGCCTGGATTCTAAACAAGATGAGATTCCTGTCAGTCTATTTCAGTGCATTTCTCAGTACTGTTGTTAGCCCCAGATGGCAACTAAGTAYTATGCAGCCATTTGTTCTCTCTTCTTCCCTGTGGTGGGATGCAGAGGAGAATCAGAAAATAGCAAACATCTTGGGTTGGGATAAGAACAGTTTAATAAAGAAAATACAGTAACTATATAACRATAACAACAAAAATAGTAAAGAAAAGGGATATAACAAAAAGATAAAGATGAATAAAAACTCAATTTTAAACAARYGATGCACAATATAATTGCTCTCCCCCCCACTTAGGACTGCTCAGTCTATCCCTGAGCAGTAATGGACGCCCTCTGGCCAACTTCCCTCAGTTTGTACAGTGAGCATAAAGTTCTGTGATATGGAATATCCCTTTGGTCAGTTCAGGTCATCTGTCCTGGCCATATTCCCTCTCATCTTCTTGTGCATCTGCTTACTGGCAGAGCACATGAAACTGGAGAAGTCTTTGACTCAGAGTAAGCACTTCTTAATAACAGCTAAAAGATCAGTGTCTTATCAACATTATTATGATAAATGCAAACCATAGCACKGCACCAGCTACTAGAAAAACATATAAACAAACAAAAAACTATCCCACTTGGAATCAAGACACTCAGGAAGCAAGAAACATGGCAATCAATGCATCAGACCTTGTCTGAAATCTGGCAGCGACTGTACAGACAAGGGCCACTGGGTTGGTTTGCATCTGTTGAAGAATTTGACTCATTATGCCTGTGCTGTTCACAGCAGAAACCTCCTCCCTGGGATGTCCTCTCTTCACAGGAGTTTGGAGTTAAACTGCCCCTCAGAATTCTGGAACTTTTCAGCAGCATTCCAGGGAATTCACTGGTTACAGAAAACTGCTTATGCAAAAGCTATTGATTTCAACTAGATGAGCAAACCAATTCCCAGAGCATAGCTCATCATCCCCAGTCCTCTTTGATGCATGCTTTAGGCACAGCTGCACCAATTTTTCTGGGATGTACACCAGCTCTGCAAGTTCACCTGGCCKTGGAGTCTTAAAAGGAGTGGTCCCTGATGCAGCACTGCCTGGCTCAGAAATCTCTAATGCCTTTTTGCTATAGAATATATATAGGTATATATTTATATATACACATTTTTATATGTTTTAATGTTTTTGTATATTTACACATACGTATGAGTGGCTAGGAGAAGGAAAACAAAAGTAGCAGAGTAAAGAGGCAGCAAGCCCAAGCTGAACTGAACTACAAGTTTGTCAATCATTCATCCAGATCACTGCCCTTAGGAATTGCCAGCACTACTCATCCTATGCTCTTCTGCTGGGCCAAAGGGACCTATATGTAGTAGTAGGTTATTCCTAGGATTTGATTCCTCCTCCAGTCGGTTTTCATTCTCACCTTCTGCCTTGCCTCATGCAGAATGGCAGAACTTGGCCTACTGATGTGCCTGAGCAATTCCACAAAGGGTGGCATTGCAYTCAAGGGAGGTTTTGTGCCGTCAGCCATCACTCTGAATAGCTCCCAGTGGGGCCARCTCCTGGCACATGAGGACATCAGCAGCATCAGAAGAGATGGTAGGAGTTACCRTTAAAGAAAAGAGAAAGGAATAAAAAAAACAAAGGGTTCTTTGGCACCCTGTGTCATAGCAGCTGGGTGTCCTCTGTCTCCACTCCCCCAGCTTCTGGAGAAGTTACATATGGATCTTGGAGCAATGCACAGGGTTCATAAAACAGTAATGTYCCTTCATTAATATTTCAATAATTTCATCAGATTATAGACATAATGATTTTTGTTCCTTATATTCTCATCATTATGCCTTTTTCTCTGATAGAATGTAGCTATGTACTGCAGCTCTGTTTCCCTTCATGACTCTGGGCAATAGCTTTCTACAGCAATTAGTGATATGGGTGTCTTTATTTCCTAATTTCTGGATGAAATAGGATCTTACTTTAATTGTTCAGTTCCTAGAATTTTTTTTAACAAAATCAGATATTATTATCAATTCCAGCATCAGAAAATGTTTCCCAAAGCTGAGATATCCTTTTACTTTTACTTTTGGCAGGCATGGCCTAGGAAGAGATATTAGGTTCTTGTGATTTTAGAATAAGTTTTCATTGGGGGAAGAAAGCTCTGGCCTTAGCATCTCCTGTGCTGTTCATGCAGAATAATTTTCAGTAGCAGGGAGGCCAGTGCTGTCTCTGTCTTTATTGCTGATTTGCATGTCTTGTTCAGGTCTGAAGCTCTGTATCTGCCACTTTTCATGCTGCTTCCATTGACAGTATTATTACACAGACTTTTCAATACTTTGCCCAGACATTATCGCTTCTAGCAGTGCAYGGCTTCCAGGGCCTGGCAGATGTCTATTGCCTTTTTGCAAGCACAAATCCATTTCCCCTAATAACCTCCCTCCCAGGCTCTTGTCAGTCACATGGAAAACAATTTTGTCTTTAAGCATATCATTTTTGGTAATCTCAGACTGCTGCTGCTGCTCACTCTGTCTCGGTTTGCCTGTGTATGTCAATTCCATTTGTTACAACATGATGAGGCAAAATTGGTGCTGCTCAAATACAATGTTCAATTTAGGGTTACAGGGTTTCCTAAACATTTTTAAAATGTCCACCAAAATGAATTTGTCTTCTAGTTGTAGTGCTGATACTATGTGTTGATAGAGTTCAAAAACTTCCTCAACCACTGTGTGGAGAGAAACCCATGCACAATGTTGCTTGAAAATTTTCTCCTATTTCTCTTAACCTTTAGAGTTTAATTACTTAGGTAAAAGTATTGACTCCCTTTCTCCAGTTYTCTCCTGTAACCCAGGAAATGTAGTGGCTGCCCAAATATGTCTGGGATGCATTGCTTTGGCTTTGGGCTACATAAYTGATTTTGTGCTTTTCTCATACTCTGTTCTCTTTTTAAACCAAGTGTTGGAATTCCATGGTACATAATATGAAYATTGTCACTATGATCATAATCCACTACGTAAATTAGGGTCTRTTACAGCACTAAGCTTTTACTAATATTTCAGAAGTTTGTGAGTGAAATGTAATATCCTTGTTTTGTCTCTGGTTATAATTTCCCCCTCTTCATGGATATCTACCCTATAGCCTGTAGCAAGCAGGATGGGAGCACATCAGGGTGCAGGCAGGGCATGGATCAGTCTCAGGCCTGCTTGAGCAGGACTGCTGGAGGGCAACATGTCACCCCACTGCMCCAGACTGCAGAGTGACACTGACCATTCCCTTTGCAGGACACAGGGTGGAAAGCAGGGTCATCATTACCTCACCTGATTCCTGGTTATGGTGGAAATAAATGGCAGCAGGAGAGCACTGCACCTTTGTTGATCCTTGGGGCAATCCTGGCAGTGTGGACTAACAGGTGRGAACACTAAATCTGTAATTTCTGCTCAGGGTACAGAAGCTGAAGTAGTATTTGCAAATTAAAGATGTGCAAGTGCCTTTGGGTATGCAGGGAAGGAAGACAAATATCTACTTTAGCAAGTGAAAGGAGTGCCAGTTTACAGSTTGGCACACACTCTTGCCGATAGCAAACCTCAGATCCTGTCCTGCCTGCCTCTGTGTCATCAGTGGCCTCAGCTGAAGACAGATAGACATGGACTTTTAACTGCAATAGAATTATTGYTCCGTATCAGATTTGACTGTACTTTAAGGGAATTTAGTTGAACCCACTGCATCATGAACAATGACAATTGTGGGAAGCAGAGGTGCATGTGGTCTTTTTGGGGAAAGTTCTTGTGTAAGGACTGGTCCTGCTTTCCCTGTGGGTTTGTCTTCATGCCCAGACATTTGTGAGAGCTCCAGCTGAGGCMAGCAGCAGCGTGAACAGCATGATGTGATTCTCTCTGTGTGACTGGGYTTGCACCACAGAGGCTGGTGCTGCTCCTCTGCATTCATGGTCTTCCTCCTTTGCAGTCTCACTGCATGGGACTGGCTGCAGCCAGCATGGCAGCCACAGCCTGAAACCTCAGCAGCAGCATCTCTGTTTACCCACCAGTGCACCTCTTCTGTTCCTGGGACAACATCCATGGGATGGGCAGGACCAGTTCCAGCAGCCACATCCTACTCACAGCCAGACGTTTTGTAAGGATGCATCCAGCATAACACAGGTAGAAGCATCAGCCTTGCATGAGTGAGAAAGGTGAAGAGGGTTATCTTTCATAAGAAGGGCTAAGCAAAGTCGAGGTTTATAAAAGATGTCAGACTGCTGCTCAGTTCCTGCCTTACAGGTTGTTGGCCTTACATGAGGGGAGTCTCAGATGTTTGGTATCTAGAGATGTTAGGTGTATAGAGACTGACCCACCACAGCCCATGACCAAGCGTTGTGGCAAAACTGAGGAGCCTGGAGGAAGAGCTGTTCTAAGAGATCATGTTGGTATAGCACCCATGGCCTGGCTCTTCTTTCTTTTTTTTTTTTTTTCTTGCATCTTCCTGTGTCTTCCTCCGTGAAATATCATGCATACAGAGAAACTATAATGCTCATATTATTCTTCAGTTTATCTGAAGAAATAAAGGTGGGGTTTTGCAGCACAGGAGAGATAGTAGGAAGATACTTKCTATGTGGTTTAGATCTCAAAGAAAGAATTAATTTTCCAATAATGACAAATAATTTAATAATGACCTTAGTGACAATGGTAATGAAAATTAGTATGAAGCTTATGGCCTGTAGATAACAAATCTGCTCTTTATTTTTTTCCTCTCTGTTCTGTAACTCAGATTTTTTTCCTAGTTTATTTACTGTCCTGCATGTATTTTCTTTCAATTTTATATTAATCTTAAACATTATGAAGCCTTCTTTCTGAACTAATGGAGGAAAAAATATAAAGGGAGTAAACAACTTAACTAGGACTATACTTAAACAGATGTATTTAAACAAGCACCTAGGGTAAAATAATTCTTGTAACAGGATATGACAGGGCCATGAGATTACTTGGAACTGTCTRTTCAAGGAGTAGATGATAGCTCCTCTGTCTGAGTTCAGACCTCTTGGGGAGGCCCAGAGACAGGTAGCCTAGATTTGTGGTGGCTTTAATATAGCATAAAGGCTCTGGACTCAGAGCTGTCTTTTAACCAGACATCTCAGGCATCAGTTATCTCTGATAACTCAATATCAGTTATTGCACAGCATTGTTTGTAGCTTTCTCTCTGCACAATAGATACCCCATTCCCTTATTCCAAACCAGGAGCGACAGACCTCAGACTAAGTCTGTCATCCTTGGAATTGCCTCTGCTGCCCTAYTCCCCTCCACACACACGCTTTCCCTCCTGTTGAAGAAGCACATGGTGGGGGGAGGGTAGTGTGAGGCCATATTACATAACTTTGTTCTGCATTTGTGTTGCTAGTGGTTACCTTCTGAATTCTGGTATTACCATACCCATTTCAAGTCCCCTGACACCTGTACGGTTGAAGTGGAATGAGACATTATAGTATTATCACATTAGTCACAGAGTGCATTTGTAATGCACATACATTAGTAATTAAAAATGTAACTTTTAATTACTGGATGGGCCAGGAGACCCTGATTTTCCAGGGTCCTCCCTGTAGAAAGAATGCCTTTTTAAGGTACCACTAGAGTTACACAGCTAGAGTCTTCTGTGTCAAGGTGCTCTTTCCTGAAAGGAGTAGCAAACACCAACATTTTTCAAAAATAGAGTGAGTCAAATTCAGAAAAGCTCTGGCATCTCTCTAAGTGGTCCTTCAGAAGTGACTGGTGAGGATGGAGTAATGCACTTCACCCATAGAGAGAAACAACAATATACTTCATTGATATAAAGTAGTAAGCTAATGAAGTTTAATGATGAAGTGGTGGTGGTTTAACAAGATTTGATGGCATGGTACACTTAATTATTGATTTCATAGGGACAGGGCCAGACAAAACATTCAGGGATATCCTGCCATTCAGTCATAAGAAAGGACCCCATTGCTTTCTAAATTTCTCAGAAATGAATCTAGATGCACCTGGGTTCAATTCTAACCCTAGACTTGGTCAACAGTTCATGTCCAAAGATTGTCTGAACACAATCATCTCTTTATATTACTTAGCTAAAATTCCAAAGTTTAGTATACTGTTAATCACTCACCAAGAATGTGCCAAGGAATCTCTCAGCCTCAAAGAATAACCTGGAGAGGTGWCTCTGCTCAAGAGGACATCCTGTTGTGCAGCCTGCTGCCATGCAAGAGAGCTCAGTGAGGTCTGGGCTGCCCACTATTTTCAGAGTAACTTGATTATGGAAACAGAAACACCTTGGCAGCAGCAGAGTTTCAGCTGGTAGAAACTGTTCTACTGGAATGCTTCACTTCAGTTCCTTGACCTTACTGTTCCAATAAACGTGTCTTCTGCTCTTTGCAGAGACCATGCAGAGACCCAAGCCCATACTTTGAAGGCCATTCACTGTTTAGACCATCTGCAATTGAATTCCTCCCTGAGTCCTGCCAGTGAACCACCCCACCACCTTCATTTGGCTGGCACAGCATGTGTCCAAGGCATGGTGCAGCTGAGTTCTGCAAGAGTGCCTGTAGCACCTTGTTCTGTCAGAGGCTTTCTTGCTGTGATGTACAGCAGGAAGCCATGTATTAGTGATCTGCCTCCTTTTCATTGTTTTATGGTGCTATGTCTGGAATTTTCTGCTACTCACTAATGGTGTAGGACGTATCCAGATTGTTCAAACTGCTCAGGTTTCTGTTCAACACCCATYTTTTAGGAAAGTCTGTCACTTGGAAACAAGGTATTTTCTTTTTACTTTGTGAATCACAGATTCTGTGTTCCTTCATCAAATTTACTCCAGTGTTTCTTCTGATCCTATTTTAATAAAAAAATCACTAAAATCCTTGAATTACAGCACTGCTTCTTTTCTCAGGGGCTTCGTTTGCTCTGGGTGTATACAGGAAACTGTTTGGTTTCTAAGTAGCAGTGCATTCTGTRTGGAAGAGATCCGATTCCTCACATCTGAGTTTTTTCAGGTTCTGCTTGACTCCTGTAGGAATTTTGAGACTATAGGCACCACTCAAGGTTTTCARCCTTGTTCCGCAGGTATAGTCATGGGTCAGTGATGCCAGGAAACCTTTTGTGTGCAGGGCACATCCCATGACTCTGAATCCTTCGCACAATGCCCCTGTTTGCGTGTAACAGAAGCAACGCTGAGGAAGACCTTTGAAGTTAATTTCCTGTTTGCTGTAGTTAGCTGCAAGATCAAGAAAATTGTTGGATGATCTTTCAGTGCTGTTCCCAGAGGGCTTAGAAGGTGGCTAGCATAGCTGCTACCCAAGGTGTTCTTACTGAAGCTGCACTGAGTCTGCTTTTTACAGTGAAATTTCAGGGTCTCTGAGCTGGGTGAAGCTCTAACTGGAGTTGCATGGATTGCACTCCCACTGAAGCTGAAGATTTCAATGGATTCAGACTGCTAAACTACATTTAAACAGTGTAATTTGMACAAATTTTCCACCAAATCATTTCATCCAAATTGCCCACCATCTTGCCAAATTATCCTGCAATTTGTTGCACTAATTTGGACATTTAGATGGTCCAAAGGAACAGAAAATAAAAATTTACTCTAAGTCTAGAAAAGTCTAGTCAAATAGTGATTCTTAGTCTGTTAAATGATGCTAACATCTATATTTCAAATTATATACAGTTAGTTTTTCCAGYCCATATCTGATTTCACAATTTATGGTGACTTCTTTATATTGAATACCTCTTACTTGCTGTCTTTGCTGTATCTGAAGAYAACATTACTCAGATTTTAAGGTTGCATTAATTTGCTCACCTTGGAAAGTGTTAGTAACCCTGTTACAGATCTGGTTATATTCCCATAGCCAGATTTTCAAGTCCACTGCTCTCTTTCCATGCCTGTGCTCCTCTATGCTACATTTTTTAGGTCGATGAGTAGTTAGGCAGAATACCTACTTATTATTGTTATTTGTCTTTCAAAAGCAGAAACATTTAGGATCCTGTCCCCATGAAGGATTTATCATTCAGTCACCTAGCTGCCATTTGTAGTCAAAAATTTTCTCATTTATCAATATTCTTTCAGAAGAAATCAATAAAAATGCCAATATAGCTATTCTTTTCATTACAGAAATGCTTTTAMTTTATTTGCTTATAAGCAATGCAGTGCGAAGCATCCTGAAAATCTGTAGTTCTGGAGTCCTTTAAAAATGTCTTTTGATGGTATTTTGAACTAATTCAATTATGTTTTATGCATTGAAACATTTGTTTTTTAAAAAAGTAATASTTCTCTTCTAGTCACAGAAAAARATGCTGAATATTTGAGYYGCTTTATTTTAAATAGATAAGCTGTTCTCATTAGTTTCACCTGTTTTTTCCTTTCTTTTTCCAATAATCCTCCTGAAACAGACTTGTTTTCATTTCTCTTGAAAGTAACTGAGCTAATAGATTACAAAGGCTCACACTTAGGWTGCCATACTTATTAGAGGTCCACATTTGCAGAAAAGTGAGCAATTTTGTCCCTTTCATTTAACAACATTATTTTTCTACTTCTTTTTTTTTTTATTTTATTTAATCTTGCAGGTTTTATAGGACTGGAAATTTTTATTCTGCCTCTTAATTCAGTTTGGCTGAATAAGAAAAAGCCAAAAACATTGCAAGACTGTTTTCTTGAAGATGAAAGTGAAAAGGAACAGTAGATGTTCCGTATTTGAAAAGGCTGAGAGAAGAACCTCACTTAGGACAAAACAGCCATTTCCTGGGAAAGAAAACAGTGCAGGAACTGCACAGAAAATGAAAGACTACTAGTTGGGTACAGAATATGAATTGCTAAATGTCTGCACATCTGGGCAAATCCATGTCCRTGTTCAGAGCTGCAGCAGCAATAAACAGCTGCAGCTTTGTGCAGGACTATTTTGGGACCTTGCTTCCTCAGACAGAGATGGCTGTTTGCCAAAGCATCTCAGCCTAAGATTCTTCCTTAGACATTTGAGTGAGCGGTGGGAAAACACAATTTTCCAGCAAATAGGTTTTAACTCTTTTTTTGTGCAAAAAGTATTACCGTCTGACCAGCTATAGAATCTCTGGTGAAAGGTTGTGAGGTATTTTCCCAGCCTGGACAGTCCCTTGGGGAAAATGGGTCATCTTCTCAGATAATGTCTTTTCTTTCATGGTAGCTATGGTAACAGTGGCACCTGAGCTCAGATTGACCAGAGGAGATGCTTGGTAAGTTATGTTACCCAAATATTTTCAGAATTTTCCCATTCACAGAAATTATCTGCTTCAGGCTACATAAGGAGTTTTTTGTTT
>CADDXX010000008.1:1361681-1388628 GCA_902810485.1 Alauda arvensis | reverse complement strand
GTTTGAGGTCTGCATGCATTAACATTGCAGTAAATTGGTAAGCACCTAAGAAAAAGAATTGGCAATTTTTTTTTAAGGCAAATTGCTCAAACAAATATAGGCTAGATACTCCCCTCAGTGGCACTTCATAAATAGTTCATTACTTTTGAAGTTTAAAAATACCATATCTGGAGCTGTTAAACGTCCTTGATTTCTCTGCTTTTAAGTAAAAAGTGTGTATGGCTGCACATCAGCCATCYACTAAGCTCTGATTAATGTGATGTCTAAGACAGTAAGCATCAAAGGGAAGTAMTGTGTTTTAAATCACTCTTTCTTCCAACAGCAGAGTTCACCAGTGCCTTGGAGGCTCTGCTGTCCCTCTGGAAAACAAGAATTTCTCTTCTTTCACTTTTCAGTGATTCAGAAATATCAGTTGTTCATACAATGTGCTGCAACGTGAAATGCAGCAAATGAAAATTCAGAAGAGGTTGCTCGAGTCCTGGGTTAGAACTGCAGTGGGAGTTGGTCAGCACAAAGGTGGCTTCAGAAGCTCAGGTGTCCTGACTGCTCTGGGTGGGTTCTCCACTAGATAGTTCTGTTCACACTGAAGCAGAGAGCTGCCTTGCCATGAATTGAGTGGGAGACCATCTGGGAGCTGCACCAGGGCTGGCTGCATGCTCCAGGGAATGCTGGTAGGATGGCTCAGTGTCTCAGAGATTGTCAGCTGCAGCTCTGCTGGCAGAATTGGAAGCACATCTCTGGAAAGGTTTAGAACAGGTGGTGGAAACTTTATAGTTTACTTATGACAAGGTTTCCTCTTTGAAGGGGCCTGCCCTCAGCTTGACTGTCACCTCAGACATGGAGAAAAGATAATGGATTTGCATTTGAACATTGTCATGATTGTTATTTGTGTTTATTGACACAGCTGGCTTAAGAAAGGGAAGTGGCCACTGTGCCAGAGTAGCCTTGAATATCCATGAGCCTGTGCCCTGTCTGCCCACAGGGAAAGATGGGCCTTGCAGAGGCTCACCTGGAGCTGGAAGGCTGCTCAGTGGGTGTGTTGCCTTTCTTTTACTGCCGGCTTGTGCTTCTCTGGTGGCCCTCCTCCAGCACCCAGGAGAGAGCTGGGTGGGGCTGTTGGCAGAAAAGAGATGTGTAACATGCATAGAGCAGCCCAGCAGAAGGGAGGCRGCTTTTAGAACCAGCAAACCACTAAAAAGACAGTGAAAGAGGAATTTGCAACCTTATCTTAAACTTTGTAACACAGTATTCTTCTGGGGAGATCCTGGTTGCTCCTTTTGAAGCTGAGGTGGCCCCTCAGTTCTGAGAAAGATGGAGGAAGGTGTTTGGGCCACATTATGGAGTTCCCCCTTGGCAAGGCAGCCTTTAGTACTTTCRCCACTCACAACTGAGCTGCACGAAGAAGATGAAGCAGAGCCTAGCAACTTGCCTGACCCTTGCTGTTTCTAGGAGTAATTTTGCACAAACCATGTGTTTATATCTGATGAAACTTATTAGTAAGGGTGAGAAACTGTTGTGCTATGAAATAACTCAGTAACATTTGCATTTTATGTAAAAGCAAATTCGTTCTCTGTAAAACCATTTCAAGGTTGACAGAAGGACTGATTGCTGCTGAGAAATGGATAATTTATTATTCTAACCTGTTATAAAGTATTAAGCAGGTGAATTTGCTGTTACCTTAGCTCTCTCCCCAATGCATATGGATTATGATTTAGTATATAATAATGCTATCAGTGTTATTCAAATAATGCATTATGCTACCATATATTTTGCAAACGTATTCTGACAATTTGGTGTAGTTATCTCTTGATTTAGCTTTCTTCCATCCCCCAGTTAYCTTTTGTCTGTACCCTGCTTATCATAATTATTTGTTTCTAGACTGTGTCTTCTGAGAGGTGGCACTGCATCCAAGGAAAGGAGAAGGGGAGTGCTTGTTGCTATTTTAGTCTTTTCTGGGGCTGAGAGTGTTCTGTTGGGGGCATGGAGTCCACAGTTGTGGGGGTTACGTGCTGGTTGCCAACACCAGCTGGGCTGTGTGTGCACAGTAAATGTTCTGCCCTGGATGAAGAAGTAACAGGTGATGGGGCAAAGGCTGCATATTTCTTTTCTCATCAACTGCCTTGCCATCATCTCTCCCTCTCTTTGATCCAGAGGGCAGGGCTTTTAGACAGCATCTTCTTTTCTAAACCCATCACAGCAGTGATGCCCAAAAGTCCTTCCAKTCTTTGGTTGGGTTTTTTTTYCCCATATTATTCCCCRTTCTCTTCCCTCTGGATAGTCTTCAACACAGGGAAGGCACACAGGCTGCCAGGTAATGAGGAAAGTTCATTCCTGTTCCTGGCTGATTAGTAATAGGGGAATAGGTGTGGGTGATTTTCACAAACAAACTCTGAAACTAGGTAGCCTGAAAGAATCAGTCATGTTCTGGAAAAATGGATGTGAGGATTTTTACAAGCATCAAACCACACAAGTTTGTTACAGAATCCAACAGGGTCTCAAAACTTTTGAGCTTTAGGGAAGAGTGTGCAGGCTTAATAGGCTTATGAGCAAAAACTTCTCAGGGTGGGCTTTAAGCTAATTTTAATGATCGTATGATAATAATAGGGAGTGCATGTTAAAGGAGGARTATGTATTAGGCAGCCTGGGTATCTCAGCCAACTGGAAAATGAAAAGGCCAACATGTGATTGTTAATTTAGGATAAAAGGGAGGCTGCATGCTCCAAAAACTCCAGAGACTCTGCAGGGGTGTGTCCCAATGGACTCTCTTTTTATTTGAATAAATTTAATTCTTGCAGGACTTTTCTGTCTCCTTTGTGAACACTGGCCTTTGGCACCATGATTTTCCACACATTAGCACGGGTCAGTCATGAATGGGGAAAGGGAKTTCACTTCTTGAACTCTGTCAGGCTTGGTGCTGTAACGACTTCCCTGGGGAGCCTGTTCCAGTGCCCAACCACCCTCTGGATGAAGAACCTTTTTTCTAATATTCAACATAAACCTGGCAGAGTTTGTATCATTCCCTTGGGTCCTATAACTGGTCACCACATAGAAGAGATCAGTGCCAGCCCCTCCTCTTCCCCTCACAAGGAAATTGAAGGTTGCAATTACGTCTCTTCTCAGTCTCCTCCACCCTGAACAAACAAAAAAGAAAGTGACCTCACCTGCTCATTGTATATCTCACCTTTGAGGCCCTTCACCATCTTCACTGCTCTCAGTTGGTCACTCTCTAAAAGCTTTTTGAAAGCTTTTTGTCCTTCTTATATTGTAGCACGCAAAAGTGCCCCAAGCACTCACAGTGAGGCCAGCCCAGTGCAGAGCAGAGTGGGACAATCACTTCTCTTGCCTGGTTGAAGATGTTGTGCCTGCCTGGTGCACCCCAAGGCATGGCTCACCAATACTAGCAAAGTTGCAGAGGACCACACCTGGAGACACATTGTGGACTTGCACGTGCCCCATTTGTTCTGGGATAACAGATTATGGCCAAAATGAGCTYTTTTCTCTGGTTGTTTTCTCATAGCAGTCTCATCTGGGACAAAATCTTTATGTTGTGGTTAGAGGCTGGCAAACAACCGTGATGTGTTGTTACTAGACTCATTCCCTCTTGTGCTGGCCAAAGGGTTAGCTGTTGAGAATATTAGGAGGTTCATGCACTCCATTTTGTTTATTCAGCTGACATCTCTGAGTAGTATCATTAGCAGCCTGTGTACCCAGAGTGAGAGCTGCAATATCCACCACAATCTTCAAATATATTAAAAGAGACTTGGGGAGAGATATTTATAATTAGAAAAGCTGGGAACATAGGACRGCCACAAATTAAAACTACTATCCACTATTCCATTTCAAATTTTTCTCTCGTCCAAACTCTCTGAATGGTGCCATAAGCCCATAGCAGTGAGGGCGTTGCTGAGAATTAGCCTTGACTTTTTGGCAGGTGGTTGTCTCCTTCCCTCATGGGATTGTTKTGTGTCAGTGGAGTGCCCTCATTCTCTTTCCTTGCAGATGGAGGCTGATGGAAGAATCCCTCTCAAACTGTGCTGCTCCGAGGTCTTTGCTGCACGTGCTTTGCAAGTTGCATTGTCTTGGAATGCCTTCAACCTGCTGTGGAAGGAATATAAGCACCTCTCTGACTGAGAGCTGCTGTATTTTTCTAAGACTTAATTTATTTTAAAAAATTACGTGACCATAATGTTAATTTTCAGGAACAGTTCAGACCTAAGATTCTTTGCTGCCCTTTCCGCTCTCTTCCTTTGTCCCTGTAGAATTCAAGAACCTTATTTTATTGTACTGAGCAACATATGTTATGTCTGACTAAGCCATGTCAGCACCGTGCTGTTTTCCATTCTTTCCTGGTATCTCTRGGGAAAATGGTTTATGTAGCACAGCACTCCCAACAACCTACAGTGTTTTACTTCTTTCACAGGGTTATGTGCTTCTGTGTTTCCTGATGGGATTGCAAGCTGAGGAGGCTCAGGGAGACTGATTATTCCCATTATTAGATTCTAGAGGATCCCACCCACTGATTTGGGGCCAGAATAATTTCCATCCATGCTTATTTGGAGCAGGATGGGGCGGAGGATAGCGCGATTTCTGGCAGCTGGTGATGCTCTAACCTATAAAAAAKTGTTCAGCTTTGGAAAAGTCTTATCAGTACGCACATCTTTGCTCTGGCCTTCACAGYATTTTTGCTTTTGAGAGAGGAATCAGCAACTGGTAATGCAGGTGGGTTTGACTGTTGTAATTGGATGGATAAGCTCATTTAAAAATKAGTTGTACCACTAATTGTTTTGTCAACACAGGAGCAAAAAGTAGTCATTGTGCATTTTTTAGRGCTTTGCAGAAGCTGGATATTCTTCYGTAGTGGTGTGAAAGCCATTCCAGAAAGTGCATACACTGTGAAGGTTGTAACTCTTTTTTGCACATGATCTGGCCAGGCAGTTTGACACTTCCAATGGTGATTACATTGCTCTGTGATAACTCTGCATTCTGTTTAGAACACCATGGGAAAGTACTTGACTGTATTAAATTTTAACTGTATTTGAAATAAAACAGATTTAGCTCCCAAGAGTTACCTCTATTAAAAACACACCCATGCTGAAGCAAACCAGTGAAAGATTTCTTGGAGAAAGTGGGCTAGTACTTGACTGTTAATGACTGATTTCTCATAATCYTGAGCTTTGGGTTGTCCTTTGCATCATTGTTTCAGTACTTCACAAYGTGCAAACCAGAGCAAAGCTGACACAAGGAAGCAGTGSSTATATGCTGCCAGGTATAGGGTTTGTACAGAAAGGTGTAGGGAGGCATTTTATRCAACAGCATCCTTTCCGTAGTCATTATCTCTGTGGACTGCCTTTCATTGCTTACCATCTGGGCTTGTGTTTCYTTTAGCAAAAGCAACAGTGGTCACTAGTTTGGCTTTACTCCATTCTCCACACTCACCCAAGGTTTGTGTTAATGCAAAAACAAGTACTCAGGGTCTGAAATAACCTATAAGCTTGCAGGTGATGTCTTATAACCACTGTTTTATTGCTGCCAGCCAGGAAAGGTTGAGAACCAAYACATCTAGCTGTGATTTTTAATATGGTAAGATAGCCCTCAAATGGAACATCCTATTGGTTTAAAGACAGTGACTGCTAAAATTATGATGATAATGATGTTCTGCTTACGAAGTATAGGGAGGAGATCTCATGGCAGATGACATCTCTCCCTCCTATTCTCAATGCTTTTCAAAGAGCTAAAACTTTTTTATTCATTTTGCAATCCACACTGCAGTAAAATAACATGGTCTAATCACAATGCAATATGTGTGCCTGTTGGCCCTGCATATTCCTCCTTGATCTGTCTGTAGTGCTTGTTTATCAGTTACATGATATGGAGGAATGTCTGTACAAAACACAAAGAATCTTAATGTAAGTTATCTCAGTGTTGCTAAAAGTCAAAGTTGAGATTTTTGCGAGCTCAGATTCTGGAAGCAGAATTATGGCTTAAGTCAGCATTTATACGTACTAACTGTAACTCTGAATTTTTTCACTCTCTTGATGCATCTGTGTCAGAATCATCATATTTATTTGTATTTCAGCTAAACTTAAGCCATTATAGCCCAACAAAGACATATGRTGCTACTGATATCCAGAATAAGAAATATCCAGACACTCAAATGCAAATGTTTGCAAATGTAGTGATATTAGCTRCACTTGGTGACACAGAGAACCCCTCAGTCTTCTCTCACACAGAGCACATAACTGGTGTCTAGAAAAGATAGCCACAACCTGTGTGTAGGGTACTTTCTCGACACAAGTTCTAAGCTTCCAGTGATTTACAAATCATGGCTCAGGGACTTCTGAATGGAGGTTTGGATCCCTTCATTACATGTCAGACCTCTAGATCTCTAGCAAAGATATGCTGGAGAAGGAAGTGCACTGGAAATACTGAGACTACTGTATGTGTAGCAGTATTTAGTCCTTAGTCCTGCGTATGTGTAGAAAAGTGAAGGGGAAATGCTCTCTTTTAGTATTATCTCCACCTCATTCTGGCTAAAACTGTAAACYGTACCAGGAGCGTTTCCCAAATGTAAATTCTCATTGTTTCACCAACTCTGAACCTGCTCCTGGGTCATGATGGGAGGACAGGCAAGGGACACATGGTCTTCACATGCTCATCTTGGAATAATATATAAAGAAATGCCTTTAAGATTTTGAGAAGAGAGTGAAGACATGGTATGTAATCCACACTGGATTGTTTTTCTTGCCGAAAAATTATTTCGTCCCAAGTCCAGAACTCGGAAATCTTTCRGAGATATTGAAAAAAATCACCTAGCATTAGGCTAGGCTGTTGGATGACAAAAAGAGTGATACTAGCTCTGAATGTGTCCATTCTAATGTCAGTGATGCAGAAGTGAGATCATTATTGGTCTTGATTGTTATTCCAGTCATGAAGTCTTCATTGCCTGCAGAGTGAATATGGTGGCCAAGACTGTTGTAATGAGATCCTGGAAAAATAATGACATTTTCTGAACCTAAGTGTAAAAAAGGATCTCCTTTCTTAAGAAAGGTTAGTGATTCTCTCCTCTTTTCTCAGTCATCTCTACCTTTTTTTTTTTTTTTTTTTTTTTTTTTGAATATTTGTGTCCCCTGAAGGACGGCACAGAGGCCGCCTGATGATTCACAGTATGTGATTTGTGATCAGACAAARCAGACATAAGTCAAAGGGGGAAAAGAGTGGACAACTGTAATGTACCTGTAGGCCTGACTAAACACCTTGTCTCTGTTTCTTCACACAATGAGTCGCTCACACTTGTCAGGAAAGACCTGGTCTTGAAGGAGCCACTTGTACTGGGGGAAAGAGAGCTGCTCCTCCATCCCCACCCACTGGGCTCAGCAGCTCCTATTGTCACATCTAGGTGGCAYCAGTGGCAGCTAAACTGGTGTATGTGTTGCTGGGTGCCAGTGGGTGCCTTGCACTGTAGTTCCCAAAAGTTTTTTAGTCTCTTGGCCTTCCAGGATTTTGTCATTCTTCCCTTTACAGCCATGTGAGAGGTAGGAATGCACAAAAGTGGAGGAACAGGAGCCCTGAATATGCTCATCAATTSTGCCCAGTACCTTAGACAGCCTATTCCCACAATCTTCTCTTGTTCTCCAATGGAACATAACTTTGTTTAAAGTGAAAGCCATGCTTTTGCCTCCAGACTTGTTCGCAGATGACCACAGGATTCTGGAAGACAGAACTTTATTCTTCTGTTTTCTCACTGCTGAAAGCTTCTGCTGGATTCGTCTGCTTAGAAGACATGGTTGAATCTCTGTGGATGAAGTTTACTGTCTAGGCAGGTGAAGGGAAGGGGCACAGAAGTAACACGTCCCATCACAGAGAAGCAGTGTTCAGCASGAGATTTGTCAGGYAGTGAAACATTGTRACCCACTACCTCTGCACTCTTCCCYGGKGTCCCTCAAAGGTTTCCTTGACCWGGAGGATGTTCTTCATTTTGCTRTTGGCACATTCAGGTTTCTTGTGAGTATATTCTTCACTCCATGGGCCCTTTGTCTTCCATAGCTTTGTTATTAGTCGTACTTTAGGATCAYCATTTTCCTAATAGGCTCTTCTCTATTGCTCTGCCTTTCTGGTGGCCATTCTGGCCTTCCCYCCACTGTGCTCCATCCTCTTTCTCATTGAAGCAGCAACCAAAAGGTCTTCCTATGACACCCTTTTATTGTTAGAGACTWATGGGGAGGAAATGAAAGGAAAGAAGGCAACTGAGAGAATTAGAGGAAAATACTTCCTCCAAGCTGTGGCTGCCCAGGGGTGCAGGCAGCGTGGCCTGTTGTATCCTGGGGAGAGTGGGAAAGTTTTAATGAGGATWTGAATATGCAAGGAAGCCCAAAAGCTATTGGTTGCTGCCACGATGTCACTCTCTGATTTCTCTGTATCTGACTGGACAGTCCTGTGTTATCCCCGCCCAGGACAAAGGTTTTAAGAATGCTATCCACCCGGGGCTTGGGGCTTTTGGGGGGACAGCAGCCTAATAAACTGCTTGTTCATCTGGAAGCCGGTGTCCCTCACCCTTACCTCAGAGAAACCCTATTTATGTTAGAATCTCCTCCTTCTCTTCATCCTGCAGGCTCACATGCACCCACGGGACAGCTGGCTCTTCCCTGAGAGGAAGAAGACGGCTGGACCCACACACACACACCGAGCCAGGATCACAGCAGCAGGAGGGAGAGAGGATAGGGGCTTTTCTAACACCAAGCAGAATGTGAGAATGGAGGAAGCCTTTATGGATTTTAGTCTCATTTGAGAGACACTGTTGCTGCTGGATGACGAATGAGAATCTCTCTAAGGGTGAAAATTCTCCTTAGGAGAACAGTGCTTTGTGAGACTTTCCTCCAGACATGTTGTTAGTCTCTTGCTACATCCATCTTCATCTTTCCTTSCTGTCTTCTGAACAGTGCAAGAAAGCAAAGGCTTTGTTTCTGACCAGGCTAGAGATCCTAAAACCGGCTGAGGCATACTTTTGGAGATTTGTCTGGGCTTTWAACAATCTCCCATTTTACTTGGGGAGCAGGGAAGAAATTAGGAGGCACTATCATCGTAGACATGGATGTAGATATTATTTCTGCTGAATCACCACTGCTAGTTCTCCCCTTCCCCCAGCTCCAAGATATTTTCATGGATAATGAGTGGGCTCCAACAGTTCTAAAAACACAACTGTGACTGCAGCAGAGGAGTATGTTTTCTGGGTACATTGCCACCCACRGGAAACGACAAGAGGTTTTTGTTGCTAGTTTGGGGTTTTTTTTGATATTTGATTAGAATCATGGTATACCTCTGAATCAAGTAGGCTGAAACCAATCCCACGTTTATGTTTGTTGTGTGACTTGTGGTGGCATACAATATACCTAAATCCCCAGACATGTGACTGTGGCCCAGCTCTCTCTGTAAGCTCCTGTCCTCTTCAGAGCACTTTTGCAATTGCATTATTATCTCCCYTTGAAGCCTGGCTCCTGGCTCTCTGTCATCAAGATTCAATCTTAAAAATTACAATCTGGCTATTATGATCAGCAGCCGCTTTGGAACTATCAAGGTCTGTGAAGCAAGAAAGGTGGTGTTCATCTCACTCCAGCCTCCAGAGACTGGAAGAAATTGTGTATGACTGAAGGTCATCAGAGGAAAGGAACTGCTCTGTTCTGTGTGCACCCAGACCACAGCATAGACAGGTCACACTGGAGAGCAGAGGGTGATTCTGCTGTGTGGGTGTCTATGATTTATGAACCTATGCCCTCAGATCTCACTGACCTTAGCATCTTGTAGGATTGAGAGAATGGAAGCCTTGGTYCTGGCTCAGACACCAAGGGATTGGTTCTGGACAGGGCTGTGCAGACACAGTGGCATCCAAGCCTAGATGTGAGTACAGATTTGCCCTGAATCCTCTTCCTGTTCCAGTCTTGCTCCTGACTTGAGAAAACTTCTACTTGYTCCTCTGATGAAGCAAAGAGGCTTTGCACTGTGATAATTCATGTCCTGACCATACCTTTCCCCGATGCCAGGACACCATGGCTTCCCTGCGACTTTTCCACATAGCAACCTCCTGCCTGGTAGGGGAAGCCACTCCCTCTCTGTGGCTTCAACCTCTCTGCATCTAAAGAGGCATCAAGGCAAGGGCTAAATCTAAGGAACAAAATAGTTCTCTCATGTCTGTAYGGGAGGAGGAAAGTCTCTGTTTCTGTTAATTGTGGCCAAACAGGAAGCAAAAMCCCCAGGTCTGTTCCTTGGTTGGAGGCTGGGGTTAGGTATCAAGAATAATATCGAGACTAATAATGCAACTGCCTCTTTCACCACTTTGGATATCCACAGGCACCTCCCCCACCAYGGCTCTTCGTGTTGTCAGGCTGTTGCAGAAACCTCTGAGATGTTTTGTGAAGGACCTGCAGAAAATAAAGAAAGGGAGTTCCAAAAGAAGATGGAAGCACTCAGAGAGCTCAGAAGAGCAGGGAGGCCCACAAGRCAAAACATGCATTCACTCTTTATTACTCAGCTGATAATTTTCCTTTCCTTAACTGTTCCCTTTCCACAGTCTGCTTTTAATAAGAAAGTGAACCACTGGGAGTTGAGTGATGAGTGTTTCAAATATCATGAGTTATGTGCCAAAAATTCAGGAGATCATTCAAAATAATAGGATTAAAAAAAAAAAAAACAACCCCCATATATTTTAAGTTTTTATGACTTTCTTTTTGGTATTTGGTTCTCTAGTAAGCTGACATTTTAAAACTTCTCTCCCTATAATTTCAAAGGTATCTTTCCCTTCATAAAAACATAGTTTTTCTCCTGAATTCAGTACCTGGGGTTAAAAAGGAGGAAAAAAAAAAAAAAATTTAAAACTTCTCTCCCTATAATTTCAAAGGTATCTTTCCCTTCATAAAAACATAGTTTTTCTCCTGAATTCAGTACCTGGGGTTAAAAAGGAGGAAAAAAAAAAAGCAAGTTAAATAAAAAATTGTAAAAAATCCCCAAACAAAACAAAACCAACTAAATAAACAAGCAAAAAAACACTAAAAAATTTAAAATTGTAAGTATTCTGATTTGATGACACTGAACTACTGATGATATTAGTGTAGAGGTTATGTACATGTATAYGAATATGTATATGCATATGTGTATGTACTGGTGGGTTCAGAGCAATCAGTCAATCATGACTGCTCAATCTAGAGCATCTTTTGGATGCTTTACATGAAAGCATCATTTGGAATTTGGTGGAACACAGAAATACCTAACAAGTTTCAATTTGCTTGCAAAATCGAAGCAGAAGAACTCTGACTCCCTTTTTTG
Source organism: Alauda arvensis (assembly GCA_902810485.1). Lineage (NCBI taxonomy): Eukaryota > Metazoa > Chordata > Aves > Passeriformes > Alaudidae > Alauda > Alauda arvensis. Next base: position 1,377,315 of record CADDXX010000008.1, on the reverse strand, counting down.
TAGACCCACTGTAAAATAGAATACAATTTAGCATCAGTCTGGTATTGTGTGAGTGATGCAACATCACACACAGTTTTTGAGCACTGAGTACCAGGATGCTTTTGGAGAAGCTGGTGGGAATACTACAATGATGGTGGAGTATCATGAAAGGAGATGAATGCAGGCTCCAGAAGCTGTAAGAAACACTGRAGGTAGAGTTCTCAAAATGCACATGTAACTCCTTGCTCATGCACAAAAATAAACGGCTTGCTAAGTCCATCCTCTGTCCAAGTGGAACAATGGGAGGCCTTGGMTACACGGTGGTTCTTCAGTTCTTCCCTTTCTTATGTTGCTGCAATAGGATGTAGAGGCAGAAAAAAGGCCCAGGCAGGAACCACCTCATGCAGCCCCCAGCCACAGACAGAGACTGTACCACATCTGRGTTTTCTGTGGTGTGTGGCCGTCACATAACGAGGCAGTCTTGCCTGGGGCTATGGTTTCTGACAACTTGTTACTCACGCTGTGGTGAGAGGAGGGTGTTTGCTGCTGGGTGGGGCAGATGCAGCCCTGAGCTAAATGCAGGAGCACCTGCTGGCTCAACACAGGTTGTCCCTATTCACAGAAAGTGAAGCAATACACTTTCTTCTTTTCCTGTTTCCTTCCTCGGGGCAAAAATGAAAGCTGTGCCTTTTATGTACACAAAGATGAGGGATATTTTTGCAATGCTCCTGTCCCACCTGCAGTGACATTTTTTCTCTCTGTTACAACCCCTATCCAATCTCCTTATTTGTACCAGTTGCTTTCTCCTACATTCGGCAGGGGGCTAGGGTTTTGAAGGATGACAAGTGAGAAAAACTAAGAACAAAAGGAAAATATGGGTATAAGAAAGGGGAGAGAGGATCTCTGTTTGTGTGCCAAGCAAGGGAAAGGCAGCAGTTCTCTGAGGTCAGCCTCTGCTCAGTGCTAGTGGATTTGCACTGCAAACCATGCTGATRGGAGACAAGCTGCATTCATTCTCCCATGGGTGGAACCATTTGTATGAAGAAAATTATTGGTATTTTTTATATAGATTTTTACTGACTTTTCACATATTGATGGGATGTGCAATTTCTGTTGTCAATCACTCAGCAGAAAATCAAAAACTGGTGCTGAAATCGACTCTTTCCAGGAAGACAAAAATTTGGTTGTACTAGCACCCCATTTATCTCCTCAATGCATGCCCTTTGTGTGGTGACAGCACCTTCAAAACASATGTGTCAACACATCTGGGAGCTTAAGCTGGGGGGAATTGACTGTGTAAGGGTGCAGAACATCACATTATTGAGTGCCTGGGAATGTCCATATTTTGTGGCTCTAAAATGCTTGCTGAATAAGCAGCATAAGAGATCCCAATAGCATTGCATGGGTTTTACACCTAGCACCTATGTGGCTCTTTCCCGTCTGAGATTTTATTTTTGTGGCTTAGATATTTTAGTACAATGGAGATATCCCATGGAATTGCTTAACTGTGCTACAATGAATTATTTTGTTAGTCCCTAGGAGTACCTAAGACAATAGCTCCGTTATGTTAGGCACTGCTGACACCTGTTGTAAGAGAAAATCCCTCCTACAGAGGTTTTGCAACCTAAATAATAAGTCCTGGACTGAGAGGGGAAGGTAGAGGCACAAATCCAAAGTGTGATTTTTGGAGAAACCGAGGAAAGAAATTGGAATATTTTTCATTTTTAGACATTTGAGATTTTGAGGATCTTGTTTCATCAACAGAACAAGCCACATTAATTTCACRGTCAGAAATTACTCAGGGAACATCCATTAAAATAGTTTTTCTCAACCATCTTGGTAAGGGAATTTCTTCATACAGGAGGGAGCAGTGCCCCAACAGGAGCCATCCCTTGAAGAGATGCCAGTGAGTTCAAGGCCAGCTGGTAGTTTAGCCCACAGGTAAGCCCASTTTGGCACATTTCCTACCAGCCCCTAGGTAATGTCCTTCCCAATTCTGGTGAGCACAGCATACACACAGTCTGCCCCCATGAGTCATATGGTCAAAATCAGCCATCTATTGCTAAATTTCACTTTTCCAATGCTGTACATTTTGAATAGAGGCTTTTCTGAGCTGGCAGCATTCATTTTTTATTGTGCAAAAGTGTATTTTATCCACTTGTCTTGTATGCAAAATGYCTGTCCTACTACAACTCAAACTTCCATGAAAAATTTACCATGAAACAGGACTGAGCATAAAAAATGTGACCCTGCACAGATGTTCCTGTGAGCCCTAGCCAGGTAACTTTCAGGGTTTSGATTTAAGGTCTTGGTAGACAAGCCCCCCTCCTCCTCCCCCTTACCTATATGCAAGCAATTTAACAAGACTCAGCCCTTATTGAGGACCTCCTCCAGTCATTACAAAAATTAATCTTTTCAGCTGCATTTGCATAATTGAGGAGCTGCAGGGAYGGGCTGTGTCCCTCCTCCCTGACTGTTGAAAAGGGTTGCTTTAGCATGTTTGCTGAGCTGTTGAACAAATAACCATTTTTTGAAGTGATCCTGTTTGTTCATAAGCCTATTAGACTGTGGTGATTTGAATTATTTAATACACTGTGTTATATAAAAAAATACAAAAAGCAAATTAAGTCAGTTACCATAGCAGGTAGCCTCTTGGACTGCAATCAGTGAAGCAGATATTAACATGGAGAAAGGCTCATTAACTTTTGCAGAGACCCTTTCCTTGCAGCAAATAAGTGAGTCATATAGGTACATATTTTTGCACAAACTAGATCCTTTTTCCATCACAGTTAATTGAACTGCCCATATTTTACAGCCATCTGTCTGCTTAGGGGTGTGTGTGTGAATTGTGTTGGTTAATATACTTTAAAATCCTAGCTTCAAAAACAGAAGTAAGAATAAAGGATTTGTTTACTCATCAATATTTCCATTAAGGCTGGAAAAAAATCTTCTAAGTAGCACAGCAGTATTGCCAGATATTATGTCATTTAAGGAGCTGAATATAGTTTGTCTCACATAAAARCTGAGTACTTGTAACAGAGTAACTTTTATCCTGTGATACAGATTTTAATTGCGCATCTGAGGCTCTGATCCTCATGAGTCATTAACCATCCCCTCATCTAACCCTCCACTCATTAGCTGCTGCCTGACACCTTTGTAGCTGCCCCCAGCTTTGGGAAGGGCCTGCCATAAGTAGGACTGCTCTGTGGCAAAAGGTAAAATGCTAATGTTTTGTTCTTTGCTTCTTTGCATTTGGGGGAGCTGCACACCCTGAAAGACGCCTGATAAACTCTGACCAATGAGGTTGACCAGGGCTCATCAAAGCACACCTCATTCCTTACCTTCCTCTTGGTCAACTGTCAGGACTTTTTCTGCTGTATCTTCTCTGCTAATACGTTTTCTCATCTTCAAAAGTAATAACAACTTTCTGAAGATGTGAGTGATCACCACCATGTACACCAGCCAGTTCTCAGTGAGAGAGTTAATGAGAATATATAACACAGTAAACCACAAGTTTCTGCAAATCTTAAAGCTTGGCCCTCTAAGAGGATTTTCAAACTGAAACAGCTGGTTTCTTTGGTTTGCYGCTGAATAAATAAAGAGCCTATTGGATTGTGTCATTCAGCTTGTGCCACTACTTCTTTGCTTCTCTAGAGCCAAGTATTACTTTTGATGTTACAGCACAACATTTTCTCCTGAAAGGAGAGCAGATGAGCTTCCATGTTCAGGCTGGCAACTCCAAGGCAGCAATGGTGAAGGCCTCATATAGCTGAAGATGAAGAGCACTAGAACTCCAAATCTGACTATTTGTCATTTTGGTCAACCAAAGCTGTTGAGTGGTAAATGACAGCTTTTTTTTCTGATAACACAGAGAATTTGAAATTAAGTGTCCTACTACCAAAGTAAAAAAAAAAAGTCCCCTGCTATCAAAGTGCCACAGTGGCACGATGCATGAAAAGTCACCCTGCCAATCCATGATTGTCATAGGCATTTGGCAGAGTTAAATGTGGCTTTTCCCTYTGGTTTCTTTTTGGTGCCAGAAGGCTTCTTGGTTCTCTGTTTCTCTGTAGCCAGACTGTGCTTAAGTGAACTACATGTTCTGGCTAGCACATGGGACTTATACTTTTGGTTTTCTGGCACTGCTCTGATGCTGGGGCCTGGGAAGCTGTGCTCTGAGTTGTTCAGCACCTGAGAACTGAAGTGTTAGATACATATCTGAGAAAAGAGTACCAAGACTAACTAAATCATGAGCACTCCCTCTCAGAACTGCAAAAATAGAGCAGTGACCAGTCCTTCAGTTAGTATGAACTGGGCTCTGAATGAACAGTGTCCTGTGCCTTATCCAACAAAAGATGGCAGGACTTAGAACATGTGGGTTTTCCTGAGGTATGCTGTGCATATGTGCTTAGAATTTAAACCTCAGGAGACATAAATTGGTCTTAYGTACCTGATTGCAAGAATGAAACTCTTATATAAGCTTTTGGACATGTGGTCTTCCTTATTCTATTTTTAATTTTTATTCAAGACAGAAAATCAGCAAGGTATCATACAAATCATAAGAACAAGGACATTACTTTGAGGATCTGAAATTAACATTACTTCCACAAGAGTAAATAGTCCTGGTGAACCAATCAGCAAGAAACAGAAATCATTCTCTGAAATTAAAGTTGCCCTTTATTTCACTGTTCATATAATTTATTTTTTTTWAATGCAAGCACTGTCATTCCAGTATTCAAATTACAAATTAGCCTTTGATTTAGATGGATTGTTTCAGCAAACAAATGCATTGCACTCTTATATTTGGTATATTTAGATTAATTAGATCCTCCTTATTTCAGAGAAACAACTTCTTTAGGCTAAGAAATGCAATAAAGCCTATTGATTAAATGAGCTCACATATCACATAYACATGTGGTTGATAAGAGCCACTTAGTATTTCCTGAGTTGGAAAGAGAATTCAGCATTTTCATGTGGTTTCTATTACTGTCTTSATTAAACATTCATGTCATTTTCTTCCTTTTCCCTTACTTGTCTAATAAATATACCATTACAGCCATTAATTGCCCCGAGTTAAGTTGTTTAAGTGCTATAAGATATGCCCAGTAAATTGTTGGCTCCTGAGGTATTGGTTTTCTGTCTAGCTATCTGGTATTTTTGCAGTCCCTTGAAACTCCAAATTCAATCATCTCCACAGCAGAAGAAAGGTAATTGAAACATTAGGCACAGCTCAGTCCCCAAGGGAATGAACAAACAAAAGATAGGCAAGCTTACTGTGGCATTCTACAAAGGTGGGTATATTCCATATTAGTGGGGAAAAAATCTTAACTGTTAGAATCAAAAAACTACTGCAGTGAGAATTCATAACATTATTGGGGTAGTACAAAYGGAAATCATATTTCCCCTGTTAATTGCATAAACATAGTGTTATAAAATAGTTTAAGTAGCCTGGCAGGTAGACAGACACAGCTTGTGGGAGCTTTGAAATCCACAGCTCAGGATCTTTCCTGATTTGGGGAAATGTGGAAATGTCAATCCTCACCTTATTGTTATTCCATAAAACACGCACATTTATTTCACTTAATGCTTAGCCTGTGGAAAGCACTTGCAGATTTTCCAGAAGTATAGTCCCTCTCCCAAAGGACAAGATAGATATGCCAACACACATTAGGAAAAGAGGACAAGAGGTGATTCATGCACAGGTCACCGTGAGGCATTGCAAGAAGTAGGGCTCGTGCTGCTCTTTAGGAGGACCAWGAAGTGAAAGAGAGTAGACTCTTTGTGGGTAGGCCAAGACAAAATCAGCCTGAGCTGCCTTTTTCACAGACTTGTAAATAGGAGAATAAGGTGGGGTTAGGCTGTGGGGACTCAGACATGACAAGWAGGCAAATGGAGAAAGACAAGGGCCTTTGAATGCAGCTCCAGGAAGAAGGAGTGARATGGTAATTAGGGAGGCAGCCAAGGAAGTGGATGTGTGGAGGTGATTGCTTTTGGCAAAAGCCAACAGACAAGAAAGAGAAGCTGAGCAAAGGAGAAACCAAAACCAGGATATGTTGGTCACTGAAGGAAGATTTAATGAGATTGTCTTCAAAAGAGAGCACAAAAAAAGATTTCCAAACAGGGATGCTAGTTGCCTGCTGACTTCTTTAAAAGGTGAAGCCCTAAATCCACCTTGTTTTCTCTGGCTGAGTGTATGCTATGGTCCCAAAATTAGTTTGGCAGGAYGACTTTAAGTTTCCCCTCCAGCTTCTCCTTCAGTGCTATTAGCTCAGTAGAGGCTGCACAACCACTACAGATAAGAAACAGAGGTGTTTTGGTATTTCTCAGCCACCTGGGGTTTTGTCCAGGTGACAGGGAGCAGTAATAAGGCTCCCTGTTTGGTGTGACATGGAAGAACAGTTGAAGCAAGCAGAAGAGCCTCTTGGCATAGAATTGTCTCATATTTCCTGGAGATMTCATTGCTGAAGGAGAAAACATCATTTTTGTATTTCTTTTCTGTTTGGAGMCCATTCTGCCTTTGTTGCAGGATGCCCTTTGTGCCATGGGGACCACACATTTGTATGATCCTCTGGAACATTTCAGGAGAAATGGCCTCAGTTACCCACACTAGGGCTATGGGCAGTCCTGAGTGTCTTCTGGGACCAGCCTAGTGGATCCTGGCCTCAATTCAAGAGACAAATGGCAGATGTATTATCTCTTCAGACAGAYGTTTTGTGGTTGAGTTTGTCACTTTAAAACTTTGTATTTCTAAATTAATGCCCACAGTGTACCTCAGCAATTCATGAACAGAGGTTTTGTCTCTGTCTCTCCAGTGATTTTAGGTCTATGCAGCATGGTTTGTAGAATGCTCCCAGTTTTCTAGGCTTTGTGTTTTGCTGTCCTCTCTTCTGCTCTAAAGAGCTTCTGCTCTGGCAAACGACATGTGCCTCAGTAGCACATTACAAAATAGAGCCAGCGAAGAAAATCTGCACTCATTACACTTTAGGAAGGCCTCTTCCTCACTAGCATTTTGAAGATTTTATCAGCTTTGCAACTACTCTTCTACCCACAAACAGCCAGGATATCCTTTGGAAGACTGATCATGATGCTGGAAAGAGGAGAACATTACACTTCTGTCACTGTCTTGGTGTATTAYAGGAAGGGTATTGTCCAGAACTACAGGCTTTATTGCACTGAAACGTTTCTAAGATCCTCCCACTTATTAACTGTAAAGTCACCTTTTTCTTGCAGAAAAAGTAGCAAAACCATTTTTCATTCATTGAAGCTACTATTCTCCTTCTACTCTAGTTTATCTCAGTTAATTATTATTGTGTTAACCAAAATCACTCCTTGGGAAATAAAAGGCTTGACTCAGCTCTCCCATCTCCCACATAGAAAATCCTTCTGTTTAAGGGGCAGGATCCTCTGCAGGTGTCCACCTTCCACCAGTCTTTACTCAGGCATGAGTCAGCTGTTTCACAAAGTCAGCAGGGGCCCTTTCAGCAGCTTCAAACAGCTGCTGGATCAGATGCTGCCTGAGTGTGCTTGCTGTATAGGAGGGAGCAGGAAGCCTCTTGCTGTCTGTGCTGTCTGAAGCTTGACAAAGCTCAATCATACAATTTACTCTCTCTCTGCCTTGAACATGCTTTTCATAGAAAGCTACACTGGGTACCTCCTGTTCACTGTGCACAAGGTATGTTTCACACATCTTGCCTCTGCAGCAAAAATGTTCTGCTGCAGTAGTGTTTGAGCCACAGGACAGAGGAAGCCAAGTGGGAGATGGGTGTGAGGGATGCAGTCAGATGTAGGTTCAGAGGGGAGTGACTGGGCTGTTCCCAAAGTCCTGTAAGGAACAGAGTGCCCAGGCATCATCCYTCTTCCCTACAGTTTGCTGACTTTGTCAGGCATGTTGTGCAAGCAGCATTTCACAAAAAATCTCTGCTTGTGGTCAGAGATTTCTGATATCCCTAGTCTATCAGCATTAAAGGTTACAACCAACCTTTTTAATGARGKTTTTTTCCATCAGTTATAAATATTCAGAAATKACTAAATACTTAAGAATCACTTTTTATTCTTACAAAATTCCATCTTTGGAATAAATGAATTTATTCATTTCCTATGAATAAATTAATGCATGTGGGAACTACAGGGATCTTGTGCCAGGAGATCTCTATCACCATGTTCTGCTGAACTACAGAGCTGAGTTGAACATTGTCATGTACATAAATTAGTTTCACATGCAAAAAATTGGCAGATGTAACAAATTATTTCTYGAAAAATGCAGCCTAATGAAGCATAGACAGCCCCAATGGAGTAAGCAGGATGTCCCAAAGCATGTAGCATTTTCACTGTGTGTCTTGAAGCTATTATAATGTAAGTGGAGTAAACATTTGGCCAGTACAGAAAATGGGCATATCTCCCACTTATGAACCCTGCTGTGGTTTCTGCATTCAGTCAGCAAGGGCTGTGGGATTGGTTTCCATAGGAACCATGGGAAAATGAAGGAAAAGCACTTACCTGAAACCCAGTTGCATAATATTATTGCAAGACTTTAGTGAGGCACTGGGTACAGACCACTGGCACTGATCCTACCCTTTGAAGTGTAAGGTATCCTTGCCATTTCTGCAGCCTGGGAAGGCACCTGGGTCCCACACCCTGGGCTCTGAAGCCTGTTATGGAAGATGCAGTTGCAGCAGTGAACACCCAAATCACAGAGGCCTCTTCAAACATGAAGCATTCAGCACAACCCCCTCAGAAGCMTCCTGATTTTCAGAGCAGTGTTTGGATGATGGGAGAATTGAGCACCTCCTCAGTACTTCCTCTGGATGGGTATGCAAAATGCATACTGCAGTCCAAGGACATMATCCCAAGTGGGCTTGGCTGCTTCATCTTTGTGCTTTTAGTTCCTTCTCCTTCYCAGAAAGGCAACTGCATCTGCCCCTCTTATTTCCTTCTGCTTTGCTACCTCCCCTGAAGGGGAAAGGCTCAGTTTGTTCTCTCTCTGGGCATGGGGTCACAAAAACAAGCCTCCCTTAGCTTTAGGCCCAAAGGCAGACTGCCAGTGGTTCACAGCCTGGTGTGGAGATCACACCCTGGTATTCATGATTTAATGGAGCATGTGAGGTTCATAAAGCCTGGTCCACAATTGGAAACCATCACCCATCACTCCCCACTTTCACCTCCACTGGCTTTGGAGTCTCAGGGATACTTTTCTCAGCCTGAACTCTGCACTGTATGATGACAATAAGTAATTCCTTGCCCTTTTTAAGATGAAAATTTTATTTGGCCCCAAAATTTCCATTCAAAATTAGCAAACTTCCTCTGCAAAGTACTATCACTGGTTCAGCAGCTTCCTCAGGCTTTCAAAACACTGTACTGTATCTAAAGGCAATACCAGCATTATGGTGACCTGAGAGAAGAGGAAAATTTGCTGTGTTCAAAGGTTYCAGCCAGGGATGAACACCTTGTGGAATGCATACGGTACAAAGACGTGTATAAGGCACAGGTGATTACACTCTCATAAATACAAATACAGAAGAATGGCAAGTTAAATTACTTTCTCTGTTGAGAAGTTGCAGTATTTTTYAGGGCTGATACTGAATCCATTGTAAACTATCTTGGAAGCCCATTTGTGAATATGAATTTCTGGAATTTGTTTATTCACCTAGACTTCTCTGCATGTGATGTAAACTGGGGAGTCTACCACAAACTTGACATTTATTATGCAGATTAATCTGGAAGAGCAAATGAGAATTGTCTGCTTCTTAGTGTTTAGGCATCAGAAAAATAAAACTGTTTTAAAATCATGGCTCTACTTTTAAGATCAAGAAGAGTCACTCGTAATTTTTTTTCCCATTTCAGTRGAATGTTGCTCTCTGAAGGATAAGGACAGTGGTGATGACTTACTGTTGAAAACAAAATGATAGTGTTTACTATCATATCCATCAAAGAAGCAGATCACTGGGAGAGCTACTCTGCTTAAACTAGAAAGTAACTAGCTTTGGTTTTATTTGAGTGCTATATTTCCTTTGGTCCAACAAAAACCTCTAAATGTGCCCTGGAATCTAAAAATAGTCCTGATAGAAATCATAGGATAYCTGTCTCTGTCTTCTGCAAGTGCCAGCAGATTGGGTTGAACTATATYTGAGAACACAATTCATGTAATTCAGAAATGAGAGAAGTCCTTGGTCTCCCCTGTTTCTTTCTCCGCTAGGTTGCTGTACTAGACAATGCCATATTAACAGTTGTTAATGTAGATATTACAGATGACTATTTATGAAGGAAGGCAAGGGTTCAATGGCTTGAGACAAATTTGCTTTAGGAGCTGTTCCTGGGAGCTATGCTAGAAACCAAACTCATTKACTCTGTACCCCTATAAATGGTAGGTAGGCCTTGCATTTGGTCTGACTGCTGCCAGTGACATTGCAGGGCTTGGCTTATCCACTTGCCCTTCTACTTCCACACTCTGCCTACATAAAGATTTCTGTGGGAAAAGAGGTGTTTGGGCATGGGAGAACTTGGACTGAACACTGAAGCTGCAGGAACTTCCAGCCTAAAGACTGGCAAATGCAATCCTGATATCCAAGTCACTGCTTCAGCTCCTCTGCCTGCTCAACATCCCTGTTAGGCATAGATAGCAAGACACCCTTCCTTGCACCCTATGCTTTGCTCCAGCAGAATCTGTGTGACTGTTCCTGGATGAACGCCTAGATCTGGAGCKCATCATTATGTGATGAGCCAATTCTGCCCAGCATGTAGCCTGATGCCTAAGTATTTGGTTTGGGATCCTAGGCAGCAGAGATTTCTCAAGGGAAAGGTCTACAAAAGCACTTGTCTGCAGCGTGATGAATGTTTCAGGAAATTTAGTGYATCTGGCTATGCACTGCAGCACCTCTTCCACAGAATTTTGGTTTTGAGATGGGAGAAAATGGACTTTGCATGTAACATATTTTTGCATATTACTTATAACTTGCATTGGAACACACACATTAGGCAACAGCATACATCTGTAGTAGTATAAGCCTTTGATTGACACAGAGAGTCACAGGAAGGATGTATCACTCAGAAGGCTAAAGAGGAAACAGAAAGCACTCCAGTGAAATGGCAAAGAGTAGGGATATGTTCATACCAAAAATATCATTTAAGAAATGGAAATCTAGTTCTTGTAATGCTAATGGAGTGGAAACTAATCTTCTACTTGTGTCTTACCTGCCAGAGTGGAAGGAAATTTCAAGAGCAAATAGCCAAGGATAGATACCAAGAGCAATAATAAATTATTTGATGTATATCAAAATTATGAAGTTTTCAAGACAGTCAGTGTCTGAACTAGACAATTAGAGTGTGAAATGGACAGTCCCATTGCACAGATGCTAAACATTATTTTTGTCTTAAAAGCAAAAGTTATTGGWAAATAAGGATTCTCGATTTATTTTCTGTTACAGCTATAGCTGGTAAGCATGAACTATGGAGGCAGAAGCCTCAAAAAACCTGAAGAGATTTCTTAGTAATAAGGTACTAAAATTAAGGCAGAATTTATATACTAAAAGGAATAAAGAAAAAAAAAAAGGGTAACTATCTGTAGCCAACATATAGCTGTAGCAGTAGCAGAAGATGTTGGTAGAGACCAGAATTGTACAATCTGAGCAGGCAAGATGAAAGGACCAGACCTTAATGAAAGCTTCAAGATGAAGATGAGCCTATGAGGTTTGTACCCAAATTTTCAGATTGTTWACTCTTCTGTTCCTGACTTGTCTGGCACAGATAATTTTTTTCCCCAGTTCTCCAAAATGCACCATCCACAGGGAAAACTATTTTTTTTTTTTTATCCTTCTCTGGCTGGGCAGGCACGGTGGTTGTGACTAACTCAGAACCCACCAGTATATTCAAGCTACTTCCATTGTTTCTTTCATTGTGCTCTGCCAGTTTGTAATGCCCTTCCCTAAACTGAAATTTAACTACAATTGCCTGGCCCAACAGTCATTTTCACTAGGGGCTTTCTGATGTTCTTCATTAGGCTCTCCATGCCTCACTAATCTAAATCGCGGTGTATCATCAGGGCATCTAGTCACCTAACTAGTGCCTTCCCTCTTCTAGGTCATGACAAAACATGCTGAGGCACAGTGGCCTAATGCTTCTCCTGACAGCATCCTGATTTCTGGCTGAAAAATGGCTGGTCTTGTATGCTGTTCATTTCCTACCYATTAACCATGTTTTAATCTATGACAAGACCTATGCACCTCACTTCTACTGCTCTGATAGCCCTGATAAAAGCCTTCTGAAATCCTGAGCAAACATCAGTTCTGATGTAATGAGGCTGTTTATCTCAAAGCCTTCATTTGGTGAATGAAGCAAATCACTTCATCTTGCTGAAGCCACAAAAACAAAGAGTGAAGGTAGGGAAGATGGCAAATATGACAGACAGGGAAGGAAAGGAATATTGCCTTTTGTGAGATTCTAAGATAGAGGGTTGTAAGACAACTTCATCTTCTCCCTGTGATAGTGATAGGTTAAAATAGAAGYACAGAGTAAAACCACAGACATCAGGAGCACCAGTAAGATCTGCCCAAACAGTCCATTGTRTTGACTTTGCCTGGCCAGAAGGGTTCAGTTCTGCATCCATGTTGTCTCATGCGGGGAAGGTGTCCATGGCTGCCACCCTGAGTGCCCAACCACTCATCTCCCAAGACTGAGCTCACTTTTATAGCGGTCCGGAGCAGTATTATAGCAGCCCTCATCAGCTGAGGGCTTTTCTGCAGGACCTAAGCTGTGGTTTTCCCTGCTTCAGGCACCAACACCTCTGCTGCTTTGCACTGCCTTTCCAGACAGCCTGCATGGCCAGGAAATGGCTCAGCCAAGTAACTATGTCTACACAGCAAGCTGGTRTTCCTAAAAAGCTAGTTTCATCTTACTGACATAAATACGTCATTTGGAGTCCCTCTTTGCGCAACTCCTCTCCTCTGCCTGGCTGGTAGGAACAGAGAATCATTAAAATTTCCCATCCTGGGCCCCAAGATTCTTCACTCTCTCTTATCTATGCTTTTCAGTCCTTAATGAGCAAGTGACCAGTTTTCTCCTTGTGGACCATTTTCTATGTCCTGTCAAGTAGCACACTCAGAGGTGTGCTGTCACTGAGGTGCACTCATTAGCCCAATCACTGTGGACATTGGAAGCAGTGTGACAGCCATGACTGGATAGACTGAGATGGTTCCAGGGCTTCTCACAGAGTTCCCTTGGGCATCATTTGTGGTAGTGGGAGTCCAAGCAGCTTTAGCTCATGTAAGGCAGGCAAGCTGACTCCTCACATTCTTCCCCCGTGGTTCAAACCAGGGTCTTCTTATAGATAGCACTTCACACAGATGCCTTACCAAACAATGAGGTTCTCCTTTCCTCTTTGCCCCATCAGGCCATGAAGATCTGAATTCTCGATGGGGATGCAATGGACTGATATGGGATTTATCCTATCTGTGCATTGCCTCAGGTTGCCTTGGCAGAGGAGACTGTGGATGACAACTTGAGGGCTCACTTCRGTGATGWGATCTTAGTCTGCACCATMATGTTGGTAGTCCAAGCTCTGGTTTCTGTGTATTTTCTGCTGCTTACTTTTCTTYGACAATTCCTCCCTGCCTAAACTGTGATATCTGCATGAAATGGAAGTCTTCCTCTGTGTGTGTGTAGGCTTGTAACAGCAAGTAGACAATCAGGTAGCAGATCAGTTGTACATCATTGTTGCACAAGGTGTGACGTTCAATGCATGAAGATTTGTAGGCAGAGTTCGTAGCTGATGACTTGCACTGATTCAAACAATAAAAAATTACTTTTTGGTGAAAAAAAAAAAAGATACAGGGAGATTGAAAGTAAAGCAAAGTTAACTAAATATAAAAAAATATTTAAAGAAAGGTTGTATCTGTGAGGTATCCGTTGTCCAAAGTGCCTGGGTACATCTCTGTGATGGGACCCAGTGGTATTCAAATACAAATGTCAGGAGACAACTCACCATCCAGGCCAAGGGAGCTGTGGCAAAGAATAGGCCCCACATGGGGAAGCTATTCTTTACTGGGGAAGCTGTGTCTGCGTAAGGGATATGSCTGATCTTCCCCTGGTGCTCTACTAAGTGATCTGATCCCAGTTAGCTCCTTCTTTCCAGAGCTGATCTTGAGCCTGGCAGAAGACTAGATCAATTCCAGACACTGCCTTTTCTGACCCCAAAAAATCACATTATTGGAAAAGAGAACTTCAAATGTAGCTGTGATTTTGTCAAGCATCGGGTATTTGCCTTTCTTTATAGTCTGTTGTGAAACTTGGCTCATTGCTGTTTATGTTCTGATTTTGTTTTCTAGAGCTGTAATCTGTATGGTTCTCAGTGTTAACTGAATACWCTTTAGAATTCAATTTGGCTTCCCCTAAGGTAGAAGCACAGGAGCTGGAAGAGKTTTTTGCATAATGCTGGGTCATACTAGGCAACTTCTCGGCACTTCATACGTTTAGCAGATTCTGAATCCTGATTCTTGTGGAAGAAAGTAGTAACCCTCACAGGTACTAAATGCTCCTGTGATTGAAGACAAAGAATTACCAGTGGGTTGCATGATTCATCTCTACCCTCACTGCTGAATATGAGAGACAAAAATAAATGGTTTCAAAATCATATATCCTATCCCRACAAAAAATATAAAAAAATCAATACTAAAATAGTACTTTCTGGGCAAAGTTCCCCTAAAACAGTAGGACAGCACTTTCTATTTTTAAATTGAGTGTCTGTTTTTACTTTTTTTTCTGCAGTACAGGAAACAGCTGCACATTGCTGTAAGAAGGAAAACTCAATCAAATAAAATGGGAGAGAAATGTATCTTATCTTTACATTAAACACRTCCTAGAGGTTTTTTACTAACATGTAACTATGTTAACAATTTCTTATCATCACAACTGCTGACGCAAGTGCAATGGACTCATTCTGACTCAGAATACATTCTGAGCGAAGATACGGAGTGAGGTGACACCAACCTGGACATTTTGCTCCTGATGTAGCAGCCTCTGGAGTATAAATCAGACTTTGACTCTATTGTAGCCACAGTGTGCAGAGGGCACTGTAACAGTGTCCTACCTGCAAAAACTARACCAAACATGAGCGGATTCACAAAAAGGGTGTAAATGGTAAGGCAGATATAATCTCCTGCAGATTATCTTTAGAACAAGTTTCCCAGGAAACTGAATTATGCCTCTGTCCCAGACCTACATTCCTGACAGGATTAATTTAGTGGGCTGAGGAAACATCCCCCCTACTCTCCTGTGAGCAACCTTTTTGCCAGCCTAAATACCTCTTAGCCATATTTCCAGCACACAAACATGTACAATGTTTTTTTTTTTGTTTGTTTGTTTGTTTGTTTGTTTGTTTTTTGTAAGATGGGCTCCCTAAAACTCTATTGCTTTCCAGACTATTCTTTGGTCTGCTCCTTTTAAAAGCCTATCATGATGGTGGTCTGAGTGGTGCCTTTAGCTCCATTACTGATCTTCACCTCAGTGCCTGCCCACCTGAAGCTGTGAGCTACATCCTTGCATCCTAATGCTGCTGTTTGTCCTTGGGAAGCTGCATTTTGCTTGAGATTGGACCTTGCTTTGTTTCAGAATCTCTCCACTTCCTTTAAGGCCTTTGACTYGTGCAGGTGKTCCCTCTCTTCTRGGSYWG
>CADDXX010000008.1:1349524-1361675 GCA_902810485.1 Alauda arvensis | reverse complement strand
CCMGAGGTGACCCTGCCACGATCTGTGGGTCGAGGACACACACAGACCCTGGTGGGTGCAAGAGTGGTAGAAACCTTCCTGCTGCCGTTGGAAAGAGAGGCTGACTCCTTTGGGGGTCTGAGTTCTCAGGGTTTATTGAGCTTGGCAAATTACCCTGAGATGGGACTGCCCAAAAGGAGCCCCTCTCTGGGGTGTGCAGCACCTTTTAACAGGGGGAGGGACAGTAACAACAAACCAATCAGGAGGGATCAGGGTGAGGTTACAACTTGGATAGGCATCGACTGGGAGCAATGGGGAGAACTTGAGGGAGGGACAAACATGTAACATCAAATCATCAAGAAGAACTAACAGAACTCTCTAGAGCAAAGGGCGAGGTTTGGGGAAAACAGACAGGTGCCAGGGGAGGGCACAGGGGAGATGGACAGGAGCCCATGGAGGGGTGCATCAGGGAGGTGGACCAGGCAGAACCAAGTGCAAACAGCAAAAGGGGGCAGCTTGGAACAAACCAATACAAATGGGAAATCACAAATGCCAACAGAATTGGGCCCAGTTCTCCATGGCCACATGACACTATGATCCCAGTACTAGAGCTAAAATTAAAAAGTTTAAAAAAAGGAAGAGTAGAGAGAGGATGTNGGAGGGACAGTAACAACAAACCAATCAGGAGGGATCAGGGTGAGGTTACAACTTGGATAGGCATCGACTGGGAGCAATGGGGAGAACCCAAGGGAGGGACAAATATTAAACATGAAATCATCAAGAAGAACTAACAGAACTCTCTAGAGCAAAAGGCGAGGTTTGGGGAAAACAGACAGGTGCCAGGGGAGGGCACAGGGGAGAGGGACAGGAGCTCAGGGAGGGGTGCATCAGGGAGGTGGACCAGGCAGAACCAAGTGCAAACAGAAAAAGGGGGTAGCTTGGAACAAACCAATACAAATGGAAAATCACAAATGCCAACAGACTTGGGCCCAGTTCTCCATGGCCACATGACACTATGATCCCAGTACTACAGCTAAAATTAAAAAGTTAAAAAAAAGTAAGAGTAGAGAGAGGATGTGTTGGTTGTGACAATGATCTTTTATCAGCTGATGATCCAGCATTCTTCAGGGGTGCCTCCTTCTTCCTCCTTGGCTGTAATCATCAGCTGGTTGRCTCCCTGCACTCTGGGAATTGCAGGCAGGTGCAGGTGAGAGAGAGGGCAGAGCTCTTCATTTCAGTATACTTTATTAGCAGCACCTCCTGCAGTGAGACAGGGCTGGCTATGGCCCACGCAGGTTTCCATCTGTGGGCTTTTGTGCACAGAGCTGTGGGCTTCTGCCAYGAGGCTGCCCYRTCCTACTWCATCCAAGTTCAGATATCAGTTCTGCAGCACTTGGGAAAAGTAAATGCCCCAAAAAYGTGAATTTGCCACCTTCTGGTATGTTCCTACTTCATACCATATATTTCAGTTGTCCTGTCTTGCCACTTYCTCTGGACCAATTTAATGCAAACAGCCCTTTCGGCAATCCTATGGAAAGCACCCAGTAAATGAGCTGTACARTGAAAGAGTTAGCCATTACCAGCACTGGTTACAAGCTAGCAAAAACACTCTAACTTTACAGCAAGAAGACATTTTAGTTCGTAAGAATTAGAACCAGAGAGTTATCATAGTCCTGACAGGCAATTATAATGTTGATCTCTGGTCTGGATGGCAGTGACTGTCTCCAGGCTGTGGCCTGGATTTTGACCTCACTCAATAAGTCACAGGAGGGCAGAAAAAAMCAGTGCCTTTCACTGCCACCAGCATATGCCTTGACTCTCCCRGAGCTGCATTGCTGAAGATATCTGAATTAGCCATCAGTAAAGAAAATCTCTTGATGGCTGAGATACTCCCTCTCTATCATATTAAATAACCAATGCAAGACACAAGCCAGACAAGCTGGGAATTTATCAGTTTGTACACAGGTTATAATCAAGTGGAAGAAGTGCTTTTGTTGTTTCATTTTTGAGGGTGAATCCCTTGTAAGATCTGCTCTCCCTATAAAAAAAAAGGAAAGGAATTCCTGGGAGAATAATAAATATAGTGTAGGAAGACAATATCTTGGCTGATTGAGGGTTATCTGTGGGGTTTTTTTCCCCTTTCAGCCTGCAGTGTTATTTTGAGTAGCAGAGTTCAAGGTAAACARTCTTTTGGAAACACAAAACATGGAATTCTTTGTCCTCAGCTAAAGGCCTTAGTGCCTTTATTTGCTTTCTCTTGATCCAAATGACCTACARTAAAAATACATGGTAGTTTGTTTCCCATTTGTTATTTATCAAGCCCAGGTGGAGGGTGTACTCTGGCATGGCAGCAGCTCAGTTGTTTAAGCTACAGGCTCAGAAGGAGGATTCTGCTCCCATCAGCTGACAGAGGCCACAGCTCTACTCCCCAGAGATTCCCAGCACTGTGTTAAACAGCAATATCCATACTTACCCCATGTTTTTCTTGCTTGCAAAGCAAGCTGTATTTAAAACATAACAAAACAAAAATGGTTAACATGGATAGTTCTATTCAATTTTCATTTTGATTCTGGAACTTGGCACATACTGAGAGTTTTAATTCTTTTCCAGGAACACTGGTATTGCTGTCAGGAAGACCCTGAATCATCKGATGGTCACCTTACTAGTGATGTCTTCTCTTTGACTGAGCAGAAGGGGTGGACAGAGGATCTATCCCAGATGATGTGGCAACTTCAGGAAGGATTTGRCCAGAGAAAAGGAAGGAGGGATATGCATGACATGGTTGCTTAGGTCTGAGTCTGAAAACTAAAAGAGGAATTAATATGGAGGAAGTCCAAGTAGATGTATCTCCTTGGAAGACTACTCACACAATCTAAACCTGTTTGGCATATGTGACCCTGAATGGTACTCCTCAAAAAAGAACAGCAGTCAAGATGAGCATTTGTTGTCAAATTTTGCCAAATTCTGCCAGCAARTTATACCTCAGCCATGCTGATTTGATAATAAAAACTAGATTACTTCAACTACCAGTGCTACAAAACTAAATCTTTGTCCAAAAATTAAGACTTTTCATATGTGCTCCCCACATAATCACCAACCATACCTATTTTGGAGGAGGAGTCGTTACACCACCAATGACTGCAGCAAAATCACATGGAGGGGAGACATGACAGTGTGACTCAAGTAGAGGTCACTGCCACTAAAAAATGCCAACAGAGCTTTCAAATCTGTACAGTCTTCAGATACTTCCACAAATTTCCTTACAGTTTCAAGAAACATTGGAGCACACCATCTTCCTTTGGTGCTGGTGAAAGAGCTGTAGGAGGCTGAAGACCTGCACTTCTCATCAGTCTTTTAAGCAGAAAAGWTTGCTGACGTTGAAGGACCCTGGTATCTTGTTCAGCATATCCTCAGCTCCTGCAGGCAGCACTGCTGAGGTCAGCAGGATGGCCAGCAATAGCAGAAGACAGCAGAAATGGATCTCAGAGTTTCCCCAGAGCAAGGCTTGTCTGAAGACCCTTGCACTGTGTGCCGTACCATCCATCTGCAGACAGGCTTGTTCTGGAGCAGCAACCCTACCCTCCCTTAAGGCGTGAGAATGTTGCTACAATGCAACTTTTCTCTGTATTACCTCCAGAAAATATCTGCTTTTTTTTGCCAGACTTTCACCCACTAGGAAGTATTCAAAGTCCTTTTATGGTCTGATTTTTTTGTTTTGCTTTATTTTGCTTTCTTCTGTGTGTGACACTGTGAGCAAGGAAGAGGTTTGCAAAAACTTGAGCCTCAGATGCATTTTGTATGCTGCATTCATACCTTAAAGGGATTTAACTTGCATATTAGAACCAGATCCTTGCTGTAGCTGAGCATTTTGCACAAGGTCATTGCGAAAGGAATTGCTTCTTTTGTTTCTCAGCAAATGTATGCTGCTCTCCTCAAATAAAATGCTCAAGAGAAAGGCATAGCAATTCTGTATGTAGACAGGTATACAAATAATACACTCATGATACATTGTACTTCTCTACTCCCTGCTCATAAGTGACTTAATTTTAAAAAAGARCTATAAAAGATAAATAGGTAAGGAGTTTTCTCTCAGCACCACCACAGTGAGGCAATTTTCCTTTTTCCCTCTTCTTTGGTCTATAACTGGATCAGTTATACAATGTAACTTTAATTATCTGAATACAAAATTCATTTCAGATTCTCATGACTCAGATAAACATGACCCTTCTGAGTCTGCAAATGCTACAAGGAAAACTCAGATACTCTTAGAACTGTAGGGGAAAGGGTTTTGCCTTGTTTGCTAGGATTTTTTTTTTGTTTGTTTGGCTTGGTTTGTTTCTTGGAAGCATTATTATTGCTGCTGTCATTATCATCATCATCATTATAATCAGATTTTTTTGCATTTTTTTCTCATCAGCCTGGGAGCTGAAGTTAACCAGGGTTTGGATAACCAAGGTTTTCAAGTACACAGTGACTAGGAGACCCTATTTTTATTGTAGAGGSTATAGCACTCTGCCTCACCTGCCCTGCCATAGCAGCTCTACAGRAATTTTCCACTGTGAAGAGTAACTGCCTTGCAGAAAAGATTTTTTTTAAATGAAAATGGTTGTTACTGGGTCTTCAGCCAGAATCAGCTGYGTAAGTAAAAACTGCAAGCAGTTTTGTGCCTGGAAAACAGATAGGCTTTCTTGTGTTCACCCATGCAGCTGTGTTTGTGCTACAGCCAAAGCRTTCAGCACCAGCAAGTGGCAAAACKTACTCTGCCCTGCTGCCTCTAAGAAAGCCCTTCCCAAAGGAYSTRCTTTAGGGTCAGAGGCTACAATGGCAGGTTATTCTGATATTTCTGAGGAGATTAAACATGTATAGTTGATATTTCTGTTTTCACTGATGCTTACTTCATTAAACGAGACACAGACTCAAGGTACTCTAGAGAGGATGAATATGCAGGAGTATCAGAGGCAGAAATTTCAAAGCTATGTACAAGTCAGTGCTCCTTAAGAAGCCTGGGAGGCCTCCTGCTTGGCAACACTGCCCTTAAATGGCAGGTGTGTTGCAGGCAAGTGGTGTTACCTTCATCAGAAAAAGCCCAGGCAAGTAGAGATGCAGTTTTCAGCTTAGYAGATACTGCCTTTTTCAGGCTTTTATTGTCCATAGAGCTATTATTGCCTCTGTGAYTTAAAAGAAGTCCTTGCTTTGAAAAGTGTGGATGGAGGTGTTATATCATCTTTGATTCTCTTTTCTGCAGGACTCYTTTATTCTCACTTTAGTGTCTCAACCCTGTTCTAGTGTAGCTTTTCTCCCACAGAGAGGATAGGTTATGCTTACTATCTAAAGAATAATTTTGCTCTTGGATGAACTATCCAAGATTATGAGGAAATTTCCTGTTGTTTTTCCATTAATTTGCTTACAGTTGGCTTTGCAGTATCCTTTAAAAAACACCCATCTGCATRCACCTAGTCTTGATCTTGTAATATGTAATGCTTAAACTCAAATGAATGATGAAAAATAGTTTTCCTCAACAATAAAAAAAGGAAATAAAATTAAGGGTCCAGAATAAACTAACTRTTGTAATTCAAGACTTCAAAATCTTAAACAATTATTTATTTCAGTATCCTTTAGTACAAGAGGAGGTACTTATCACAAATRAAGGTATTTGGGTGGAAAACCTTATTAGTGAATCTTTTGATGACAACAAYGAAAACGGTGATGACGATGATGATGATGAAGAAGCAGCATTATTGTCATTCCAGTTCCAGTAAAGTGGCTAGGAAACATAACCAAATACCACTTTGGAATGTCACGTRTATTGTACTTTAGTTTCACAGTAAAGCATTAATGTTGGTCTGCCATTTGCAATGGGGAAGTTCTTAGTAATTGCTTCTGAATATAAAATCTTAGTGTACATTTGAGACTGTTGATTACATCTCACTGCAATGCAGGACAAACAGATAGAGACTGTTTCTCTATCACCAGAGGAGCATCTGGTGCTTTATAAGAARCACATTAATGTTATATTAATGTGTAATATATGAATGTGTTATCCCTCTCTTCTSCTCTCCACCTAGTGAAGAAATGAGTGCCAGTGTTGTTCTTAAAACCACTAATCACACCTTCCTTTGTTTATGTCAAGGTTAATGCTACACTCCCACAGAATACAGTGATTTGAGGGGCATAAACACTCATATTATAGGTATACTGTAAATAATAAAAATCCTGAAGTCAAAGTCTTATGCAGTTATTGATAATGTTTGTTTTTTTTAGATGGCGTTCCAGATCCTGTAATGCTACAGCTTTTGCCAAGTGTTATAAGACTGTAAAGTGCTTSTGCCTGCTGAGCTTCCCTCTGAAGTAGCTTGTGGCTATTTAGTGCAGCAAGTATGTGCTATATTCTTCCAAACACAAGATGATGTGAAGCTGGGAAGGCAACCAGCAAACTACTTTATTCCCAATCACAGGACAGAGAAAAATTGCTCTTTACTATCTTTGAGTGGTGGTTTCAAGCATTTTGTGATATATATTGCGTTCTTACTGTGCAGGGAACTACAGTGTTCATATCCAAAAATATTTACAGAAACAAAGCATGTTCTTCCCTGTATGAGACRGGAATATACTCCTGTGGCTGTACTTATTTGAGCACATGAAASGTTTCTCCATTTCTTCCATGATGATACCTGGTCTGGAATTTGTCACTGGAAAGTCGTGAATGCACRGAAGGAAGGGGCAGCCAGCAAGGCACCTAATCCAGCATCAAGCCTCAGACTGCGTAACATCAGGCCTCCTYCATTGCAGCTGGGAATTGTCCTCAGCAACGGTGCAGTGAGTCTGCTGTGGTGTTTAGTGTCTCAGAGAGAGAGATAGAGTGAATAATTGGTGATGGATCCGAATGCTGGGGTTTATTTTAAAACCACAAAGGTTAGAGCTTTAACCGCTCTTGATATCTTGCATAGACATTATTTGCTCTTTGGCATTACATTTGTGAGGTCTCAACTGCTCTCCCTGCAGTGAGGTTTTTGCTAGTGCAGGATACTTGGGCAGAAAGTCATGTTGCTTTGCATTGTACCACTACACAGAACTACCTAACTTTGGCATCAGCAGCTGAGGACCATGGTCATCTAACTTCATTTTTCTCCAGCTGTCTCTCTGTCTCTCTAGAGTCCTCCACCAATTTCAGGATCTTTCCTCTAACTAGGCACTTTACCTTCCTCCTTTCTCATCCTGTTTTCTTTCCAAAACCACCTCTTTAAGGGAGAATTTCTCTTTTGGCGATAGGTCTCCTTTCTGGAAACTCTAGCACCTGATTTCCTGTCTACCTGCARAAACACAAAGTATGATAAACCTCCCAACTGGTGGTGCTGTCTGATTGCTCTCTGCTCATTGGGTRATTTGGAATGTGCCTCTTTTCTTTAGTCCAGCTGCTGCCAAGTTTACAACTAGTCTGTCCTGATTGTAGTAACTCTCATGCTCCTGCCTGTGTGTTCAAAAGACCAGTTAAAGTCTGTCTTGCACACCCTTACACATACTGAAGTGTTTGCCACCTGTGAACCGTGCTGTGCTACAGCCTGTTCACTTCTCACCACAATGCAGCATGATGAATGACACTCGAATATTGGGCCACCTTCTCCTCAAATGGTTTGTTATTGCTGCGCATGTGAAAAGGCTCTGTGGACCTCTGCTACTAYCAGCTATCAGCATGCAATTAGATTCCATCATCATCTGGACACCTCTCTARGCACCACAGCCTCATTGCAGGGCTCCCTGAAGCCAAATGCTGCTTTGGTGCTTGCCACCTCCATGGAAATCCTGCTTAGGTGGAATTACAGCTTATACATGGAAGAGCACTGTAGCACAGCAAGTACTACAGAGTAGCACAGTAACTCTGACAGGTTTATGCTTTGTGTCACAAGAAAACATGTGAAACAAGGTGGTACAGTTTTTWTTCCTCACACCACCATGGTAATCATAACACTATAGCCTGGAGAGACGTGGGTGAGCAGTGAGCAACAGCCAAGAAGAAGTTCCTTGGGGCTGAACCAAAGCCAAGTGCCTTTTCATGCTGTAGAACCACAGACTGGCTGGGTCCTGAGAAGCTGCCTGGATGGCACTATGCAATGGATTAGGGCAAATGTAGTTACATTTATACTGAAAAAAGTGAGGATTCAAATATACATGTAATGTGTTCTCAGGGACCCTGCACCGACTCCTGTTAAGAACATTTTTTCTGTGGTCCAATAAAAGTTTTCCTGMTGAATTATTAAAACTGTGACTTTTTGTTCTACCCAGCAAGGATAAGAACTCTTTTTTCTCATTCATTTTTTGCAAATTACTCTTATGCTTTTTATGTGGCTTGTAGGTTRTTTCTGTTCCATTCTCTGCGGGGGTTGTCCAGTCCTACATTTATGCTGTAGAAGTTGACATGAGTCACAGTGACATCCTGAAAATTTTACTGGTATGAAGATTTTTGGTTCAATGGTTTTTCCAGGTAGTAATTTCTTTAGAAAACTAAGGGATTAACTGTGCTATTTTCACAGAACTTGCATTTTGGATAAATGTTAATAYTAAGCTTACATTGTCATTGTTCTTCAAAGCAGTAAATCTGTGCAATTCCTTTCAGGTATTTCAATCCCTCTATATAAGGATTGCTGAATATACCTTACTATAGCACAGTAATTCCCTGTAAAGACTCTGCTATTCCAGACAAAGGGCTTGGCTTTTCAGTAGGTGGAAACTGTTTTGCAGCAGGCTCTCCAGTCCATTTCCTCCTGTGGTTGTTCTTTGTGCTCATGAAGTGCAGCTTTATCTTAGAGAGTTYGAAATGGAGCTTAAATATCCCACTTTAAGACAAGTAATGGGGATTTACATTTTTGTAGGTCACCAAAGGTTTGCAACTTTATGTTTCTAAACATCAACTTCTGCATGGAGACAACTCTGAAGATTAATTCCTTCAGATTCAGATTAACCAACTTCTCAATATTTCCTTACCCAAAACAAAACAAAACAAAACAAAACAAAACAAAAAAAAAAAGAAAAAAAAAAGAAAATATCTGTAAAAAAGTGGATTTTCTTCTGCATTGCAGTTGAGCTTTGTCCCTGAGCCATTCCATCTTATAAACCTCAGTTCAAATATTCAGTTTGCCAGTTGGTCTGAAAATAATTAATGGAAGAAAGTAAGTTTTGGATCTCTTTCCAGTTCACAAATTGGAATTACATGTCAATRAAGTAACATGCAAGCTCACAGACCAATTTTCCACCATCCCTGAAAACTGCTAGTAAGTTCTCAATGACTGTCTCGGTAGCAGCTAGGAAAGAACAAGGTATATCTCATAGTTAACCAAAGCATTACATTTCTATAATGACATGRCATCAGTGCACCTCCATCAGTACTAGAACAATTGATCTTGATTTAGGAATTATTGTTATTATGCAAAATATGCTACTTGTTGCTACATGCTAAGTAGTATTTGATTCAGCGTTTGGCTATCTTAATTTCTAGGAAATAGATGAAAGGRAAAGTGTTACTCTGCATCAGCAGTTCAAACTTATTTTGGCTGCAGACTGATGGAGAATTCTAGTGCACTGGATGTGTCATCTAGCAAATAATTTGTCGTGTGKTTAGTAATCATCTCAAGATTTGTTATCATTTTGAATGAGTGGCTCTTCCAGGCCCCAGAAGAGAATGTGCATCTCTCCTCTCTTTGGCTTGGAYGATCTCAGCTAAGATAATTTGGGAAGCAGTGAAATCATTACTCATCAGCAGAAGGACATTCACTTCTTTCTRGGTTACTCTGTAATGATTAGGTGAGAACAGTGAGTGGGGTGGGGTGATCGATGGTGGATCAAGGCAGAGACAAGTGCATGGCAGGGACATCTTCCCTCTGTCTAGGGCTGAGCTGCTTTCACAGGGTGGATTGTCTTTCAGTACCTTGCTTTTATATATTCCTAATAGAGGCACTCTGACACAAAGGAGGATGAGTGTATGCACAAATAGATAACAYCTGGGTCTTAGGCAGGACTTAAGTGTTACACACAGAAAAAAATATACAGCAGGCAAATGTTCTTGAAGTAGTAGTAACAAACTCCTTGACTAGCAATATGAGAYGGATTGTTGTGTGTGCTACAGAAGAGGCAGAATTGTCCTTTCTACTCAGTTTTAGATGGATTATAATTTCAAGGCTTGGCCTCTGTACATGGAAWCTTGGAATAACAGAATGGTTTAGGTTGGAAGGGGCTTTAAAGATCATCTCATTCCAACCTCYCTGCCATTRGAAAGGGCACCTTCCACCAGACCAGGATTCTCARAGCCCCATCCAACATGGACTTGAACACTTCCAGAGATGGAACATCCACAGCTTCTCTGGTAACCAATTCCAGTGCCGTCCTCACAGCAAAGAACTTCAATCTCATACATAATCTAAAAATGTTCTTGTAAAAAGTACCCATCTGTCTTTGCTGTAGGCTCCCTTTAGGTACTGAAAGGCCACAGGTTGGTCACCTTGCAGCYTTCTCTTCTGTAGGMTGAACAATCCCAATTCTCTCAGSCTTTCTTATATGAGAGGTGCTCCATCCCTCTGATCATCTTGGCATCCCACCTCTGGWCTCWCTCCARCAGKTCCATGTCYKTCCTGTGCTGGGACCCCAGAGCTGGATGCAGGGTTCCAGGTGGGGTCTCAGCAGAGCAGAGCAGAGGGGCAGAATCCCCTCYCTCCCCTGCTGCCCACACTGCTTTGGATGCAGCCCAGGACACGTTTRGCTTTCTGGGCTGGGAGTGCCCMTGGTTGTGTCATGTCYAGCCTCTCACTCACCAGCACCCCCTGGTCCTTCTCCCTAGGGCTGCTCTCCACCTGCTCATCCCCTAGCTTGTGTTGATACTGGGGGCTGGCATAATGAAAAATAAATAAGTGAGTCTACAGAAGAGGTACCAGGGAGATAAGTGATACATAAAACACAAGAGATTGGGAATTTTTAGTTTTGATGTGAGGCAAGTAAAATAAAAAAAAAATAAAATTAAAGGATAAAAAAAGGAGAAGAAGGAAAAAGCAATATCCTGGATCTTTCTAAAAAGGGGTTAGACAAATTCATGTTGAAATTGAATTGATATTTCCAGGAAATAAATTACAGTACCTCCAGAAGGATCCTCAAGCCTTAGATTCCTGCAGCAYGCTTTCATTGAAAGCACCATCCTTGAAGAGACCATGTGGGAGCAGGTTACCTGCATCAACATTAAAATTCAGCTCCCAAAACCAGATAGTACTGCCCCTGCACCAGCCTCTCCTCCTCATCMCAGGAGGACAAACACATAGAATGATAAAGGCTAATCTTCACACTGACAACATCAAGAACACTTCTTTAATGAAAGGTAAATACTAGATTTTGCTCTCATCCAGGTCTGTGTCYTTCTCTGTATCCGCTTTCCCACAGACACATTGCTGCAACTGACAGCCTATCCAAACCCCTTGCTCAGAGAAGACCGGGTGAGTGAGACCATCCATCATATCCTGAAGAGTCAGGTAGTGCTGGGCCATGSATCCCCACCACAAGCATGCTACACCTGCATCCGGGGACAGAGCACAGATCCCTGTGTAGGGGATGTGTTTCTGGACAAGTAGTAAGGCTAGCAGAGTTTTCTGCACCCGTTGTCTCTTTCAGGAGCATGTTTAGATGCTATTTTTCATTTGCCCAAACATTTCTTCTGAAAGGTTTCCTGGAGAGGATGATGCATCAGGAARGTCCTGGAGATGTCACTCTAAATGCTGCAACACCACGTCATGAAGCACAACATGTGCTTTATGATAAGYACCTGCCTTTCCCTTTGATCTTCATTGTGACTTCCATTTCAAAGCCTCAAATCAAATAGATAACTGAAATAGTAATTAAAAAGCAAGACCTGGTCCTTCTCACATTCACAGCCATGCAAATCCAGTGGAATTCTAGTGCAATTATTCTTATTTAATAGGAATGCTGTGGAATTTAATAGGAATTGCTGTGGAAATTAACTAAGAAGTTAGTCTACTGTATCTATGCCTTTTTACATTTACAAAGAAGCAGTCTAACACGTTTAGAGTTTACAGCTCTATAAAGTCTTTAATAAAACTACAAAATCACAGAAAASGGAGTCTGTGAAACCCACAAAAAAGTTTCAAAATCAGAGAACATTCCAACATCCAGTGATACAAAA
>CADDXX010000008.1:1332526-1349098 GCA_902810485.1 Alauda arvensis | reverse complement strand
TCAGGAAAAAACATTTTTTTATTATTTGGCAATAGCAGCACATTTCTTCCATTTTTATTTTTTATCTTTCTGTTTGTACAGTGGCATGTACATGCATTTCAAATTCTGCTTTTCTCTGCAAAGAAAGATACCCAGTTTCTACTATAAATAGACAATGACTGTGTTTACCTTTTGTCTGGAGGTGATAGTTCATAAACATACMGGTGTGTCATATTTGAACTGTGCAGTAAGATTGCAGAAGCACTTAAAAATTAGCAAATACTACAGTTTGGGGTTTTTTTTTTTTCAATTCAGATTTTAACAACTACTACTGCATTTAATCTTAAGCATAGATTAAAAAAAAAGACATAGGGGAAATAGAATGCTTTTGAAATATTTTCAYTGACATTTAAATTCTTTGCACTTGAGCTAGAGATCAGTATATTGAAAGGAAAATCCTACCAGCTTGTCTCTAAAGATACAGCAGTAACTGGGGACTGCAATGAGAGTGAGCAGCTGGGAAACAAGAAAAACAACATGAGTAAGGATGTTTAAAAAAATTAAATGTGTCACTGCCAGCATCTCTGTGATTTTCCTCCCAAGAGTTTAACATAGAATTAGGAACATGATTTAGTGGTGAAGTTGGCAGAGTTGGGTTGATAGTTGAACTTGATGATCAGAAAGATCTTCTCCAGCCTGAATGATTCCATGATTTTATGATCATGTTGAAGTTACACCAGCCTTTCAGCCAGATTGCTTGTGTGTTATATCCAAGCAAGAAAATAGCAAAGGTCTTCAGAAGAACCATCAGTGATTTAATTCAAGGAAAATCTACTTTGTGCTTCAGTGCAAGGCAGGCATAAGGAGGAGGTCAAGGACTTCCCTCCTTTGATTTCCTACCATTCAGTCATAGTAAGCTCTCACCAGCTCTGGTAAGTGTTGAAATTCAGACTGTTCTTCTGAAGTGCAGACAAAACACAGTTTTCGAGAGAACCAGTGCATAAAGAGACCAAGAGCTCCCTAAGACTGGATGAGTACCCCATGGTTGGGAAGAGCAAGGCTCCTATGCAACCATATGTGTTCACTTTGCTAATACTCACACATATTAAAAATGACRTATTTTTAATTTTCAAACAGAAATTCTGAATCTGGTCAACTGTACAATTCTTTGCACTGAAAGAGAAACCTCTAAGWGAGCTAAATACTAGATGTTAATAAATTATGAAAATGAAATGTTGCCATTTCAATCAACAGTCACAACAGGCACATCTCTATTTTCACAGCAATAATAGGTTTTCATGGTGATATAAGTGGTTTGCTTCAAAGAGTTGATTGTGCATTTTAAGAGTAGGTAGGTCAGACCTGCAGAGAGCAAGGGAATTGTAAGCCTGAAACAGAAATGGCTTTTCTTGAGAAGGAAGACTGATTTAAAGTAAAAGTAAACACTGAAGACAATCTAAATAATTATGACAACTTGGCTTATTCAGCAGGAAAGTTATAAAAATGAAAAGTCCTGGAAGTTGCAGGAGCAGATTGTACCTGACTGGGAGGTATTTGCCTGCAGACTTGCCATGGAACAGCTCCTTACATAAACAAGAGCTCTCCTGTCAGCGTATGTGCAGCAAAATCCATACCCATTAAGCAAATAACATATGCTTCTAACTAGGCATTGGTACTTGAAAGTAAAAACAAAGCTTACAATTTCTACAAGATTTCTGTCAAGATACTCTTTGAAGCTGAAAGATGCTTTGCAATTCATACTACATCTGCATTCAGATTGGCATAAGAAAAGTTGGTGAGCAGTGCAAGAAACTATAGGACTTGGCATTCTGGTTGAGTGACACATAGGAGTTATATCTTTGGCTGTAGTGCCCATTGTATATTTATACTCCAARCTGTTGAGAGACGTGATGAACATAATCCACTAACTACAGATTCTCCCTGCTGAATGGATGATCTTCAGTGGCAGGTAGTTCGGGAAGGAGCCTGGTGCTTTGCCTAGTTTTGTGCGTATTTGCAGCCTCTCASTACATGCATGTCTTAATTTACATTGTTTCAACCAGTTCAGCTAAGTTCACTAAACTGCCAATTCCTGGGAAGTCAAAGCTTCCCAGGAAATGCAAAGCACAGTCGCTAGTCCATTCAAATTCTTGATTTTGCAAAATGCTTTGAGGTGTGAGGACGGCAGATAAAGTGGTGCTCCTGCTGTTAATGAAATACCCCCTGCAGAAAGCMGTAGTTCTCACACTTTGTCCCTGGAAGAACTTTTGGGTGGTTAGTTCTTTACTGCTCTTCAAAAACTAAATAGCTTTGATTAAGACAAAACTSGACAAAATACCTCAAGTAAGGTGTCCTCCTAGCAAAGAAATCTAAAATGGAAAGATGGAGCCAGAGGTCCACAAAACTCTCATTGCTTGTGGCAGTGCCCRCATTCACTGCCCAGGGCATGGTAAATAAACATAACATATTTCATATACATGGGAAGCATTCCTGTGTGGGATTTCTCACAGACTAAGACATTTAGAAGAGGAGGGGAGTTTTTCATCCTTCCTTATAAATAGTGTGCTGTCCAGACACATACATTTTCAGGACCCAGCACAAATAATCTTTCTC
The DNA here is from genome assembly GCA_902810485.1 of Alauda arvensis. NCBI lineage: Eukaryota > Metazoa > Chordata > Aves > Passeriformes > Alaudidae > Alauda > Alauda arvensis. Next base: position 1,346,506 of record CADDXX010000008.1, on the reverse strand, counting down.
TCCTTCTAAGAAAGGAAAGAAACAAACACCACCTTGTCCCTTGTATCCTGCCCCCACTCTCCCCAAAAGGAAGGTAGCACTCTACTTTTTTAGGAAGACTAATTAGTAGGGAGGCAAGTTTCTGTTGGAGGGGGCAGTTGCTTAGGGAGGGGCAAATGCAGCAAAACTCATAGCCTTAAAGTTGTGTGAGCTGGTCCTTGCTAAAGGATGCAGCAAAATCAGTGAGTGTCAGCACTATCCATGCCGAAATTGACCCTGTGGGCAAATAACATAATATTACTGCCTTGAAACAACAACAGCCCATTCTGCAAGGTCTCACTGTCAAAGGACTCCAGGAAGCTTGTCCAGCTCCTTGAAGGGCAGTGCCTTCCAAGGTATAATAAAACCTTTGCTCAGGGGGTAGGCAATCTTTCCAGGGATCGGAAATAGCAGCAGGATGAAGCAGTGTCAACTCACCACACAGAGAGCAAAATACAAAACACTTATGCTGGACCCAACTTTTCTACAGTTGTACACCATTGGTGAGCAGGCATTATTCCTTTTCTATTTCCGCAGTGTGGGCACCTCTGGGGCTTCTTGGAAGGGCTTCAGGCCCCTCTGTGGATATGTCATCAGTTCTTGGGCAGCTGCTGGCATTACAGTGTAAGCATGGAGGTGTCCAGGAACCTCCTATTACCAGCTGACAGGATTTAAGGACAGTRCCTGTCTGAAATGACATGATGTCTGCCTGGTGTTTGTTGCCAAAAATGACTCTAACTTCGGGGACATTCCTGCATTTGACCCAGTGTTTAAGTGATGTCCCAATGGACATTTCCCTGTGCCAGTCAGAGGGCAAGGACTGAGAYCCCAAATTTGCTCACAGCTCTTCTGCTTCTAAAGAGACAGTTTATTTTCTTTCATTTCTTCATACATACAAATTCCCACAGTAAAACAAAGATGCATTTTTCTGAGGCCAGCACATTGATTTTGTGGGGAAATACACTCTTTCTGCCTTGCTTTRCTGTTGTTAGCAGACTGATTTCAGAGAACAGCAGGGGTATCTCTCCTTCCTCAGCRTGGGTCAGCTCTGGACATCACACTCTACCCACTGCAAACTATTCTTTCTAGGTCTCTGGTCTCTTCAGTTTTTGAAATTCCTCTGTAARTAAGACCAGCACTTTATCACATGGTAATAACTGGCTTATCCCAAGGGAGAGACCAAAAATCATATAGATGATGTAATGCATGATGGCACAAAAACATGCAAGAATTATTTACCATCTCTTCCCTATACATACTTTAGCTTTAGAGGATTCATCCTAATTACTTCATATATTCATAGGTTTTTCCAAAGGAATATTTGAGTCATACATGCTAAGRCAATTCACTTTGAATGGGGGTGCAATGAGTCTATGAACTGTCCGTAATTATATTAAACAAACTTGCTTATACTAGAAATAGTCCATTATGAGTGGATATCTTTTTATGTGCACAGCTGGGAAAAAAATGGAAGCCTGATATTTATAGAAGCAAAAGTTCATCACTCACATCTTCAAGCCGAGTTTAGCATATGATTTCAAACAGAGTAAAATGGTGATGGGCAGGAATCAAGATCCCATGCAGTACCCCATGCAATTCCTTAAACTTCCTGCCTTGTTTTCCRAAGGGAATCTAGTGAATGGTTTGGATGACGGAAGGGAAGAGGCTGGTCTCTCCAGAGGGTTACTTGGGTAAGCCGCCCACRCGTCTTCCCCATGCAGACAGAAGGAGAAATCCAAAGGGACTCCTGATGCCTTTTCCTCTCGTGCCTTTGGACAGCAAGACATGCCCATCATACCCGCAGCTTACCCTTGGATATGGTAATTCATTCTGTGGGGAGACTGAAGGTGACATGGAGCACTTACAGGGTGGGGAAAATTGTGTTCTGCCATTTGCACACGYAGTGGTTTCAGAAGCTGCAGTTACAGGTGTGGCAGATGGCTGCTTTCCAGCACGTTGTGCTGATGAGCACTGAGGAACAGTGATATAAGAGTGCTGCAGCTCGCTGTCAGGAATCTGGAAAGCAAAAATTTCCAAGCTTTCTGTCGACAGACAGTCCAGCTTGCCTTGGATTTTCATTGCGACAGCTGTCACTGCTGTAAGATGTGAAGAAAAGTGTAGAGCTTTGCACTGTGGCATTCTCAGATAGTCTGCCTAGCACAAGGTTCATCTAACCCCTTGTTGTGAGATGGGTTTAAGTATCAAAACATGGCATTTAGTATCCCTCTGGTCTCACCACTCATCACAGTTGTTAGCTGCAACAACTGCAGATGACAAAATTATATAAAATTTACCTCTGTTTGCATGCTCAGCACCAGTAATGACATCTTTATGCTGCKACTCATTCAAACAGTTTGAAATGTGCTATACATCCCCGCTATATAGAAATTTATCATTCAGAAATTAGTTTTTTATAGAATGACTTTGTSTACATGTAGAAAATGAATGCTCTGTATATATACAATGTCTTCAAAAGAAAGCATTAAAACTGCTTTAGACAAAGACATCATCTTTAAATAGGTGACAAATTATATATATTTCAAAATATTCTTTTTTCACATTTTCCTAATCTTTTATCATCCCAGATGATGAAAGCTCACTACCTCTATACAGTACCAAATATCCTTGGGAGACCTTTTTGGAGGATCTGCAGGACATTCAGGGTTCAGGGTATGATACAAATCTTCCATGCATTTCTGAACAGGCAAAATGTGTCTTAATATTAATTAGGAAGCTGCTTTGCTCCATGGGGTTTGGTAATCACTGGTCTAGAGAAATGACCAAGGATATCTACTCCTAATCATCTTATCCAAGCCAAAAAAAAAAAAAAATCACGTCCTCAGAAGCTGTTAATCAGAAGTTGTACAAGATGACCTAGAGATCTTCCTCTCTCTCTCTCCGTATCTCACATGAGCTAATGTAACTGCCTTTCACTGCATCACGTTTTTGAGCTGTGATTCATTTCTCTGTATCCAGTGGTGCCTTAATTGTTGATCCAAACAAAATTGTCCATATCTGACAGCTTCAGACTTTGGATATCTGGTATGAGGAGCATTAAGTCAAGAACATCATTGGACATCTGTCTTTCCCTSTAGCCAAGAAAATTCAGAAGACATCGTGCTCATTAGTCACAAAAGATTTTTAAGTTACCAAAGACCRAATTCTGCACCTCTTTGAGGAATGTTGGGGCAGGAAGTTAACTGTCACGTTAACAATATTACTGCAGAGATAATACAGTAAAAGTGAAATAGCCTTTATGGGGCTTGACATTGAACTGTTTTTAAACTATTTTTTAAAAGTAGTATAAAGAACATCAAAAGCATCTTAAAAAGCTCCTGAGGCATTTGRCTTGTGGGATGGCTCCAAAGAGAGTGTGCAACAGCTGACCATTACTGCTGCAGCCAGAAATCAAAATAGACTTAATAAAAAGCTTTCTTTCTACTCAAGAAAAGTCTAGAATTAAGTCATTTCCATATCCGGAAGAAGACTGCCATGTGGTACAGGTAGCTCTAGCAAGTCCTGAGCAGTAATTTCTCTGTGTGGAAAGGCSTTTTCCCAACGACAGCCCCAGACAGGGGAGTTTTCACAGCACTGAGAATGTGACTGTCCGTTTATATCAGTGACCACCAATTAATCTGTTGATAGTATATCCATAGGTCAGTCCAGATGGTTAGCAATGAAACAGCTAAGAAACACTGTCACAAAGGACATGTCAGYGCAGCAACTAAAATCCTGCGGCCAGTTGAGAAGTCAGAAGTCCCACAAGAGATACAATGAACAGTACATGCCAGTAGGTTGCTAAAGCTGTTTGGACTGTTAAATCTATGAATTCAAGGAAAGGGAACTATAGCATRGAGCCAAACTTTGGAAAAAGCCTTGGAGGCCTGGCCTAGAGGAATCACAGGTAGCAAATGGATTCCTGCACATACAGAGGGGACCWTGCAAGAGGGGAAGTGAAATTGCCATGACCAAGGAGTGAGGATATAAATCACCAACCATTAACCAAAGAAGGGAGAAACACTGTCCTTTTTTCCTAGTCCCCACCCTGTGAGGCTGGAGGAGGGAGAAGAAATGCAATTTGGCATGTCTGGAGACAGATGACAGAGGGTTGTCTGATGAGCCAAATCTCCTGACTCCGATTTAAATACAATTGTATGCCTGGTGCATGCTAAGCACAGCTCTCTTTCCTGTAGCTTAAGTCTCTCCACCCCCTACAGACACCAAGCACAAGCAGCCGCTGCTGGAGAGGATGCAAGCAGCAGCACAGATGAGGGATGGAGTCTGGATCCACATGAGARGCTGGCATTTGCAAGCTGTCATTGATCCCTGCTGTGAAACTGAAGCCTGCATCTCACTGAGCAGGTATGGCTCTCAGTGTGCATTTCTGAGAGCACAGCTGAGATACTGTGCCAGCACAAGGCTCAGCAGCAGCAGCAGCAGCAGGATGCTCTGGGGTAACCAGAGCTCAGACTGTGAGCATCACAGTATCTCACTGGACTGCCTCTCCTGTTATGGAGCAGATAGTTACGCTAATACTGTGTACCAGTTGGTTCTCTAAGCCCATTCTCTTGAGACTGTATACTTTCTGTGACTCTGTGCCRGAAACAAGAGCATGATAAAATTATGTGTCTCCTTTTTCCCAACCTGAATTGCTYCTGCAAGCTGCCTAAAGTGCTTACGTTTTGGAAAATCCTGGGCCATGGGTATGAAGAAAGAGAAAGCATTAAACACAGCAAGGTTCAGAAGTATTTATCTCARGTGACTTAAAGTAGAAAGGTTGCAAATCCACCCTAATTTAGCCCTTTCAGTTTGCTACATTTGAGACCCACAAGGTTTTTGTGGACATTGTGCTGAAAACAGKGATGTAGAATTCCTGAAAAAGAACTGCTTCCTTTTGCCACGAAGACAGTTATATGTAATAATGTTACATAGTGTTTTTCACAGTTACACAGTGTCAAGATTTACTGCTTGAATCTCTCTTTCACTTCTTCTTAATCAACAGTGATGTTCACCGAGGATCTCTAGAAATTCATGCTGAATTCAAACTTCAGTAATGTTAGCCAGATTGATAACACACTTTGGTGTGATCCCATGGTCTTCGTGTGGAATTTGAGACCGCATCAGTTTGAATTCAKCTCCTGGCCAGCTGTCATAAGCTTGAATGTGGGCGAAATCATATTTTAACAGATGTATTATGTTTGAAAATTTTATCTGTCTGTCTATTTATACATCTACAAATATGTGCTTACATCCCCATATGAGGTACAGACTGGCAGAGACAGTAAACTGTCTGACAAGGCTCTTCAAGGCACCTCAAGGAGTTTCCTTAAGGAGAAGGCCATGCCCTCAGCTACTATAAATCAGTGCCAAGCCTCTGCAGTCTAGCTGAGCAGCTCTGGAGAAGGAATGGGTTAAACSCTGCTTGAATCTAGTCCCAGACCCGTGATGGTGGTGCTGGCTGTGGATGGGACAGGACAGCTCTGCTGGAGGAGCAGAGTCAGTTTACTCCAGCTGGGTACACAGCCCAGGGCCCTGTCTCTTCCCATTGCCCAGGAAACACATGTCAGTGTGGAGATAAGCCAGAGACCCACAAGGGGGCTTGTGACATGCCAAATACTCTCTCAACATGAGTGTATCCTCTCCTTTTACTCTTTGTGGTAAAAAGCTGATAGCTGAAAAGCTTTGTTACTTTGCTGTGGATTCAGCATCCTCCTCTGCTCATCAGTGTCCCTCTGGGAGCAAGTGGAGTTTCCAAAAATGTTTCTGTCTCTGGGAAGCACACAGAATTTGCTAGATTTTTTCCTGTCATCTCCCTAATTGTGCTCCCACTGAAGCAGTCTGGCAGATTCTCTGTGCACAAAAGTGGGAAGGACTGCATCTGATGAGGTGGTCCATCCACAGTATGCAGAGAGAGAGAGTTACMTCACCATACACTGCACACTGTTTTGGGGGTCAGAAAGTGAGTGTTGCTTGCAAGCTGGTGGCATGATTTGTTCAAGGTCTCCATAYTCTCACAATAGGATAGCAAACGTGTCTGGAGTTGAAAAAAGGAATGCCTGGTCTAATCCAGTCTAGCAGAGCTCTTGTGCCCCTGGCTCTGAACCATGTAAGACTGACAGACTATCTGACCAGCATCCCTGCTCTGACTGAGAAGCTGATTTTGAGTATCACATTGCAGGTACAGGAAGATTTTWGCCATGTAGAAAATGTTCCCTCTTCACTTGATTTCTTTCCTCTGTGTCTTTGTTTCTCTCTTTAACACAAGACATGATCAATATTTAATTTTTYTCCTTATTATATTCTGCACTGCAGGTCTGGCTTTGCTACTAGTGTTACTATCTGTTATTCTTGGCCAAAAGTTAAGAGATATTTTGCAAAGGGCATTTTTTAAAATATGCTTTCCTGTTTTCCACTCTTCCTCCCTTGAATGTTTTGAAAAGCTCCTGCTCTCCCGTCATAATCCTCTTCCCTGCACCTCAGTGAGCTGAGCTGTTTTTTCTTGCAGCAAAGCCCAGACAATGAATACACAATGGTGAGAACTGGCTGAACAAAAACACTGACTTCAGTTTATGTCAAGGGCAGATAGAGTCTGATAAAGTGAAGGTGCTTCCCAGGTGAGGGAAGCAGTGGGTAGAAACATGTTTGACATAAGATAGGCAGCTATCTGCATGTTGAGTAATCATCTGGGCTGTTGCATGATAACCATTACTTATAAGAACAGCACCATACTGTGAAAAGAGGGTAGTCTGTCGTAGTTTGTACATTTTCATGTGACTTGCTGAGTGCCAGTCTCTGCTTTCTGCTCTGCCAAAGTGTCCTGCTGCCTAAAGATGGTGCTGACTCACTTTTTTTTTCTCCCCTAAGTAACACAATAGGTGTTATTCTTGTAACAGGTGAGAGGTGAAGTTTTTTCCCCCCACCAATTTTCTTTTGACCTCTTTGGCCATTGCTGTAGACCAGAGTTATGCTCTGCAAATATGTCTTCATAAACACGTGTAAAGTGTATGCTTTCACTCCATCATACACAGATTATTTGCACACTGGGATTTCAGGGACTTCCACCTGCTAAGTGTTTTTCCATGGCTTACATCTGGATGAAACAAGGTATGGGGAGATGAATAGTTTCTTTTGATATAGCTTAAAAGAGTTTGGTTAATCTTCCTGTAGGGTTTCAAAAGCATTTTTGAAAAAGTGTAGTGATTTAACTATGCAGCTAATCCCCATGTAATTCTTTGTCAGTTCTGAAATGTATAAACTTTCAGAAAAAATTATATTAGCAATATGGGATAATGGATAAGGTATTTTGGTCTGCAGGAGGTACAAATCAGAAGGCAGACTGATTTCCACCAGCTAAATTACTTGCTCCATTGACTGTCTCTTTGTAATAGGCTGAGCTGAAGGCTCAGAAGCACAAACTGATGAAACTCAGAAAATAACAAGAAAAGGGGAATGCAAAACCTGACTTGAGAGAAAAGGTCTAGGAAAAATGATTCTGGAACATTTAGAAAGATCTAAAGTAGAGAGAGTGTCACTGCTCTACAAGCAGCACAAAGGGGGTGGAGGCAAYGATGATGGTGATTACAGGACACAGGGCTAGTGGAGAAAACTACAGTCAAGGGACCTGCAGACCACACCAGTGTCCTGTTTCTGGCCAGGACAGGGCTAATTTTTTGCATTAGCTGGGAGGAGGCATGGCTGGGACATTGTGGTTATTCTGTATCTCCTCGCATCATTGCTGGGGCAAAAGGACTGTCTTCTGGGGAGAAGTGGTTCTGTCTGGAGGAGAAAATGCAGTCAAGGCAGCTGGATTTGTCTATTATTAGGGGGGTTTTGTATGTTTCCTTATAAATTTTGTTATTGATATTGTTGCTGTTACTGTTTGTTTTCTTATCTCATTGCTATTTTCAGTAAATAGTTCTTATCTCAACATGGTCTTTAGTGGTATTACAAAATTGGGGAATACCATTCCTAAACTACAAGAACATTCAAAGTTGCCTTCAAAGTTTTGTCCCAGCTTTCTCATGTTGCCAATGTGGACTTCACTTCTTTTTAGTGCACTGCAAACACAGAAAAGAGGTGGGGGACAGGCCTTTCCTTCTCCCTTCTTCCGTGCAATGCAGCCATGAAGAATGGGGAGAAGACTGTGAAATGTATATAGAGACATTTCAAAGGCAKGGAACGAACAGCTAATATGTAAACACAAACTCTCCTGTCACCTTTCTTAACAGTAAACCTTCTCTTAGCTTCTGCTCTCCATAGTTTTGGCATAATCTTCTTGTTGTCTCTCTTCTTGCAAAGATACCTCTCTTCACTTGTTTTAGGCTCATCAGTCACCGATTTTATTTTATTGGAGGACTTGTTTGTCAGTGTACTCCTTAGTATGCATTAGCATACATTTATTTCAGTTGGAGTAAAATGTCAAAATCCCTTAAGTCATTTCTTTTTTTCCCTTTTGTTTCATGAAGCTCTCACTTTCCAGAGAAAGTTAGCATTTTTTGAACATTCACATATTTCAACCAATTTGTAGCTAACTTCAATCTCCTGATGATACAAATTCCCAGYAATTATTCTGAATTTAAAATGTCTGGGGATTTTGCATTTCCAAAAAAAAATGGCTGAGATTCCTCTTCTAAAATTCCCTGAGTTGCCTTACAGACAGTTTCAGTCTCAGGTTGTCTTCAGGATCCAGAACAGGACTCTCCACTGAAATCCTGTGGCTGCAAGTTAACATTCAGAAAAGCATGTGTGAATTATGAATTCAAGATTGAATCCCCCATCACTGGATCACTAAAACAATTGTTCAGCTGTCATTTTGGAGCCAGAATTGTCATCTCCACTAATGGTTTTCATAGGTAGCCATTCCTGTTGCTTATTTCAAGGAAAGTGCTTGTGAAGGTGACATTTGAGTTCTGACAGGCATCTCTTTATTTTTCTTGTTGCAAACTTCAGGATCTGACAGCTCATTTTCAGCCATTAACTGGTCCTGGGCTTCCGGTGTATCCAGATCTTTTATTACCTGRGATACAGAGTTAGAGGGTKTTGAGGAAAGSCTCAATTTTGACATCTTTGCTGGAAGCAGTTATGTTCATTCCAGACCATTAAGTAAGGCATGGTAAACCTAAATAGGAAAGAAAATAGCTCTGCACCTGCATTTCCAGGTGACACAGAGTTTTTAGAGTGTCTGAGGAAACAAAACCAAGCTAAACCAAACCACTCTGCTCAAAAACATTGTGATGGCAGTAGAGGAAAAAGGTAATTTCCCTGCTCCTCAGTAGGAATAAATGCACTTGGTTGCTTTTTAATTGTCAAATARAAAATACATACATGTCTTCACTTGGTGGGCTTAAATAAAGTCAGCAATTTACAAAGCAATGTCTAAACAATAAATCTTAATCATTTATGCATACAAATACCACCAACATACTGAAGCTTTCTCTAACTCACTTCCTAATGAGCCTCCAAAGCTCTTTTCCCTGGTGCATTTTTCCCAGTTACACTAGCTGTGCAAATCCTGAACTCATTTTTATTGCCTTCCTGAAGGAAGTAATGYGTTGAATATATAATCATTTGAATACCTTCTACTATTTTTCCAATTCCAAAGCATGTTTTAGGTCAACCTTTGTGAATAYTTTTTTCTTTCAGTGTTCCTGTTATTGTGATTCTTGTTGCAAGAAGCAAAAAATTTCRGCAGTTGGTGAAGGTTTTGCAGCCTCAGTAATTCAGCTGACTGTTCTGAAAGATGTGGGTTAGCATTCAYAGAATAAATGAACAGATGACTTTCACAGTTGTTGTGATTTACATATCAAACTTTAAAAGTTTGGTCTTTGAAGCAAGAGTTGTTTGATTTGGGATGGCAGGAAAGRTTTTCTGGTTTCACTGATTTCTTGGTTATGTCTTTCTAACAAAACACAGGATGAGATGACTGGTGACCCAGTCCCAGTGAACTGTTCTGCATGCCACACGTGCTGTGCCTTTGTGCTTTCCTTTGAATTTGTGTACTACGGACCCAAGGGCATTCTTTTGACACATGCTGCTTGCCAGTTAGAAGTTCAAGTAATTTTTCTGACCTATTTTGAAATTGTTAAACCTCATAATCAACAGAACTTGAAACACCTCACAGTTATAAGTTCTGGCATAGTGCTCCTGCTTTCAGAAATCTTTGCACTAGATTGTAAACACTTAGGAACACAGGAGGAAAAGTAATTTAAAGACAAATTTGTTTTGAAAAAGGGTGGATGTGACTGGGATTACTTTAGAAAATAAGGAGGCTAGCACAACAGCACTGCAGCAGCAATTTGGTATCAGCTACCAGACTGTCACTGGTGGTGGCCAGAAAAGTCTGGGATGGTTTTGAATGTCCAAGTCTAACTGTTTCTGCACTTTGTACCTGCAAATGCAGGGAAAATGCTGCTGTTAGGCAAGATGGAAAGACAACCAAAGGAGGGGAAAAATATGTACCTTAACGATGCTGGCTTTCACTATAATTGCTACCATTTGACCACTTTGGCCTTCATGAGYGAGTACTCTGAATAGCAGCAATATTCAGGAGTGTGAGGTGCCATGGGACTCTTTAGTGTCAGATAGGATTTCTATTAAAATAGGTGTGAGGGCTTCTATGTAATTAGAGCAGTAAACATACAGGCATGAGATACAGGATCTCCTGCAATTTGGGTTTTGTTACAAAGCTCGACTTCTGTTTTCTGCTGGTTTTCCATGTTCTTTTAAAGATCCCCTCTGTTCTACAGCCTATGGCTGAATAAAACTTCCATGTGGGTGAAGAACATAYTGCGTAACTTCTGTTTTTACTGCTCTGTGTCAGCAGAGGTGCACCTAGAGCTGCTTAGTCCTACCCTTAGTGCTRTAGACCAGAAGTTTTCTGATGGAATGGCTGCCATGGATGACCCAACGTTGGTCTGAAATGACTGTGGGCTTCAAAGGTCTGAACACATCTGCAATCTGTTCTTCCTCTTACAAAAGCTTCTCAAATATCCATGCCTTCTGCTGCAGAGTGTACTATTGACTGTCTCATGGTGTCCCTGTGGCTGGCTGACACCATGGCCCCTTCTCCAAGTCATGTGGCTGGGTTATGCACAAATTCTCTGTTGTCCTTTATGGAGTTTGTCAGGTACCCCTGAACTATTCAGTGATCTCAGCTTCTCCCTCCTCCTACCCTGGCCTTCCTTTACATGTCTGTTTATCCACAGGCCTTTGCCCTCTCCAGCAGAGAACAGTGCAGCACTTCCATGTATATGATATTACCTAGCCAGCTGAGATACAAGTGCCTCTGCATTAGCAAAGCTGTGAATGAAGTTTGTGTTTCTGCTAAAAAGAGGGTAGYTTGTTTCCAGATATCCACACAATCCACTATGAAGGTTTCTACCTCTTCTAGATTTTTCTTTCCTACATAATAGCACTGTCACCCTGAAAAGCTAGTTACCTTAGTACTGCAAATATGCTACAGGTGTGTTTTAAATCTCACTACAGATTCATGGGGTATTTGTGTCCCTGTATCTGTTTTGGCATGGAAAAATCTGATATTCACTCTRTGAGAAACTCTCAGCTACAGTCAGCCACAGACCACTGGGACAGGACAGAGAAGAAGCTCTGCTCTGACACATGGATGTTCCAGGTCTGGGTTGGGCTGTATCCTTGGGGAAGCAGCCAGAGGATCCTTGCATTGCTAGAGACTGTGCTGTTTCACTGCTAATGAATAAAGACTTTTATCCCTTGAGTTTGCAATTCTTCCCCTGAGACAGTATCAGCAAGTGGGATTTCAAAAGCACAGGAAATTGTTTTACCCTCCTGCCATTGAAATCACTGAGTGTTTTACCCTTGGGATCAGTAGGAGGAGAGTTAGACCCATACTGAGCTCTTCTGAAAATCCCATTCTTTATTGAAAAGAAAAATGGGATGTTGATGTCTGTGTTCTAAAACCTCTTCATGAAGATGGAATTTTAAAAGCACGGTCGGGCATTGCAATTGCCTGTGTGACCTGCCATTTCATCCCCAGATGACAGCTCTTCCTTTGTGAATGATACTTTTAATTGCTTGTCAGATACTATGTCTCATCTAGTGAACATTAATGTGACAGAGCAGAGACTATGGAAAAACTGGTAATCTATAGTAACAAGATCTGGCTATTCTGAAGCTGACTTTGTGTTGCAGCATAATAACAGAGAAAAAATAGGCCTATTTTTGTGATTTGCACTGAGACAGACTAATTGCCCTTTTTTTTTCCTCTGTGTGGTCAAATGAGCAGTCATAGTTCCCATAACAACAGAAAACAATTTCAAAGGAGCATATGTTTCCTCTTAAAATATTCTCTAATGAAGCACATGTTATATGTTAATTGAGAAAACATCTGTCTAGGTGAAACTGTTTGGCTTCATTTCTGCAGAAGCATAGGCTAAGCAATTATAYAAGTTGAAAAATTGATGTCCTATTCTTCTGTTATGACATGGAACAAAATGAATAATAATATAATAATGGAAATGAATGGCATCCACCCTTTGAGAACCCAGAACTCAAGACAGTCAAGGATAATACAGCCCCTACACCCTGAAGTCTTGCTGACAGTGTCTGCAGAGTGAAAGATACTAAGTCTCAAGTTTACACCAGTTCATCAATATTTTGGGACCCTTTCTTCACGATGAGTTSGAATTCTGCTCTTCTCCCCCCACCTCAGTGGACTTTTGCTCAGCAGTGTGGCCACTTGAAGTTTTGTTCAGACTGCCTCTCCCTTCTTCCCTCCTCTTCTTTGTTCTCTGTACTGCACACTTTCTTCTGCAGATTGATCTGCATGTTACAGTTCTGTAATGCACTACCCATGCACCAAGGTGCATCTGGCACATGTGCAACCCTTTGGTGGTTGTTTGATCACCTTTTTTTCATTTCCAGCTAAAAAGCAGTGAGAAGGAAGTTCCATCTCAGTGAAGRTAACTGAGAACTTCCTGGTATCTAGACTATTGTACTGACTCTCAGTGAATAAAGAAAAGAGTTAAGAAAATCCTGTGCCTGACTTCTGATTCTTTTTCAGACAGGTGAGCAGCTGCCCTGGAGAAAGGTTCATTAATGCTGGTAACRTTGTAACAAGACTCCAAGTCTTAAGTACTCACCTTGGCCCATCTCTGCGTGATCCTGGACTCTATTTGGTAGAAGGCAGCATGTGAATCATCTTTTCCTTCCAGCTGTGCTTTGAATGCATTATGGGTCAAGGCCAGCTCATTAATTTTTCCTGCATGTTCCACCTTACTCTTGAGCTGTCATACGTCCTTCTCTGGAGGGTTTGCTTGAAGACAATGAACTGAATCTCCACTGCACAGATATACAAATGCATGAGAGCTGTATAGTGTGGTTAAAAAAAAATAGTCAGTAAAAAAAAAAAAAGTCTCTAGAAACTTGCATAAACTGCAACAATTTCTTCCTTCTTGGAATTTGTTACTCCTCTACGATGTCTCAGTCTGTGCCCTAGCTCACTGGGACACAGTCCATTACAAGAGCTCTGCTAAGGTTTATATATATATATATATATATATTTTTTTTTTTATATATATATACTTTTTAAATTTTTTTTTGTGGCAATAGTTGCCAATGAACTTCCTGTACTGTTCTTGGTTTGTACAACTTAGCTCTCTTTAAGTCTGCTGCGCAGTGCTGTCACTGCAAGCCAACATCAAAAAAAGAAACATTTTAACAGTTTGAAGTGTCTCTCAGGGTGGTCTCTGCTGACCTCAAGGTGACAGACAATGCACGTTATGTGTAAACTCTGATATACCAGCCACTGGAAAGCCCAAAGGCTTYTTCCTGGGCTGAGTAGAATAAATATGGGCAGGAAGTAAAGTCTGTGACCAATTGTTTCAACACAGACACAGTACTGCAAAAACTTCAACCTCTGGGAAGAGGTCACTGTGGTGCCAATTTTGGACCAACACAAGATTAGCTTGTGAAGCTGAGAGTTCAGAT
>CADDXX010000008.1:1273088-1320438 GCA_902810485.1 Alauda arvensis | reverse complement strand
GTTACAATTATGTTATGGAAAAGTTCTGCCTGAAAGCTTCAGACCGCTGAAGCTTGTGTTATGAGCACAACACACATGTAACATRCATACATACATAGCTTTGAAGTGCATGCTGAATGTCATACCAAGCAGGGAAACCACTCTTGGTATTTCATGGYATAAATATATTAATGAAGCAACACTACTGTCCTGAAAATAGATATAAAAGAACCCCTAGCCATTGCCAATGTCTCTCAAAAGTTATATTTAGCAAAAAGTTACAATTTTCTAGYGTTAAATATTTATAGGCATATGGGAATACCAGTACTGCCTGTCGCCAAGATGGCTTTGAAATAAGTTATTTGAGAAGGCAAATCTGTATGACAGGACTCAGAAAAATGAAATAACTAAATGAGATGAAGCACATTTAGAAGTGTAGAAAGAATTTACTGCAGCGTGTAASGGAGCTGTCAGGCAGACTACATCCCTCACTTATTGTTACTGTTGCTTCACTGCACTTTCATATGACAAGACGCTGCTTTCTCTAAGGAGACTGACTGCTGTGTTCTGACTACGTTGGATTCTGTAACAAACAGAACCAACAATCCTTCCCACAATGCAAGAAACAGCTGGGTAGTGGCAGGAATAGTCTGCATCTCAGTCAGCTTGGGAGACCTGACAGAAATGGATGCAACTGTTTAAATGATCCTGTCAGTGTGAGTAGGCTCATCTACTGCAACAGCAGATGATGGAGCGGGCTCCTGGTGCGAAGAGGGAGTTGGGCCCTTATTTCATAAYCATGTGTCTTCTGAGTTTGGTGAGATGTTGAGCTTTTTTAGCTGTCTAGGGTTGTTGGAATGGCTCAACCATGATCCACAGAACACGAATTGTCAGTCACCAAACACCATCCAAATCACTATTTCTCCTTGTAGCTATTTGGGACTAACCTACAAAGAATCCAGGAATGGGAGAAACAGAGATTCAGGCCAGACAGCAGCTGTTGTAAATGCAATTAGTAAACTACTGGGGTAGTAACTAAACGAAAGAGCCACAGTGGGCAGCCATTCCCAGTGCATAGACTTTGCTGGTTCTGCAGGACCTGAAGACAGCACTGCTATCCCTTCTGGAGATTCATCTAYCAGGATTAAGTACATGGAAGCAAAGTGTACTCTTGTAACAATGGCATTTTTCACTGTTGACAGATCTTGTCACAGAATGGACTTTCTTGYACTGTAAAGCAGTTGGATACAATGGGGCTAAGCATAGTGTAAATGCCAAGATGGATTAGAGCAAAACGGAAAATTTAGAAAGAGCTGGACTTTGGCCAGGCACTGCACAGCTGTGATAGGAAGCAGTGGAGGAGACCCATAGCTCCTGACTCTTTTCACACCCATCAGCACCCCAGGGTAGGGTGCAGCCAGCTGAGTGCACCCCTCYCCAGTGGAATTGTGCTGCTTTGCCTTTGCAGTGGTCTCCCACACCAGTGTACTGGCCCTGCTCCCCAGGGTCAACATTGCATGTAGCTTGGTTCAGCTTTTCCCACACAATTCAGCATGGAGCCAACCATTCAGCCCTGTCTCCGCAGAAACTGCCTGACAATTCATGCAAGGAGCAAGGCAGCAGTCGAATTTTTCATTCCATTAAGAACTCACAATTTCTTCCCCTGTCTTGCTGTTGTTGTCTCTAAACATGACAGACAATTATCAGAAAACAAAAGCATTTACACTCTCTGCACTGGCAAAGCAGCACATTCACAACCAACATCAAAGGTGGGTTTAGTGATCATTAGTGCAATACTGCACTTCAACCTGATCAAAGCAATCAGTGCCCAAACACAATAAAGAAAATGGAGCTCTGATTCAGCCCTTCCATAAAAGGCAATGATAAAGTGATCTAGGGAGAAGGTGAAAGCACAGTAAGTATATGACAGCACGCGGCCGAGATCTTCTTTTACATCAAAACAATTTCTCATTTTATATCCAATTATACCTCTGAGCTGTTCAGACAAACATTTCAGTCATCTCTGGCTTTCAACTGACATTGCAAATTGAGGAATAGAAAAAACTACAGTAAAGCATGTCTCAGTGGAAATTGCTCCTGAAGTATGTCACTGCAGATGGATAACTGATTGAGTTAGACTTGTGCTRGCCTTACTGATACTGCTAGCCAGCTTCAATCACATTTGTTTGTGTGAGGGATTTAGTTGTCTTAGATGTCTTTAGTTACCACCTAGTCAATGAGAAAAAGCCTTTTTGCTTTATTGTCTGAATCACAGAATCATAGAAYGGTTTGASTTGGAAGGGATGTTAAATATTGCCTACTCCCAACCCCCTTTCCTTGGACAGCGACAGCTTTCAATACACCACATCTCTCCCAGAGCCTCRTCCAACCTGGCCTTACACACTTCCAGGGAWGGAGCATCTACAACTCCTCTGGGCAAACTGTTCCTGTGCCTCACTACTCTCACAGGAAAGAATTTCTTCTTAATATCTAATTGAAACCTACTATCTTTCRGTTTGAAGACATTCCCCTTTGTCCCTCTCCATCTTTCTTGTAGGCTCCCTTCACCAGATGGCTGCAATTAGGTCACCCCAAAGCCTTCTCTTCTACAGGGTGAACAACCCAAATTYTCCCAGCCTTCCCCCACAGGAGAGGTGCTCCATCCCTCTGATCAACCTGGTGACATCTCAATGTCCTGTGCTGGGACCCCAGAGCTGGATGCAGGGTTCCAGGTGGGGTCTCAGCAGAGCAGAGCAGAGGGACAGAATCCCCTCCCTGGCCCTGCTGCCCACAGGGCTTTGGATGCAGCCCAGGACACGTTTGGCTTTCTGGGCTGGGAGTGCCCATGGCTGGGTCATGTCCAGCCTCACCCACCAGCACCCCCAAGGCCTTCCCACAGGGCTGCTCTGCATCTGTTCAGCCACAGCCTGTGCTGATAACAAAAGCTGCCCTGAACCAAAGTAGAAGGTTCAAAGAAGAAAGCTCTAAGTGCAAGGACAAAGGACTCTTATGATGTTGGGTATCCATAGCCAGGGTAACAAATGTTAYTGAAAGCAAAAGTGTAGGTATGACAGTAATCAAGCCACTATTGGACTGATCTTTTTGTCTCTTGGACTTGCGCAGCTCAGGCCACAAAAGTGCATCTTGAAAAGCCCGTAGGAAGCSCTCATCTTCTGCCTGACTGGGTGCAACTCTGAAATTCTGAACTCAGCATTGTCTTAAAATCATGGAAACAATCTCTTCTGTATAAGAGAAGAGGCATAATTTCAATGCCTTGCCACAACATTTACATATTTTCCTTGAATCCATGKTCAAAACTACTGAGGGGGGTTGGAGGAAGGGAGGCTGGAGGTTTGAGGTTTAGAGTTTGGGGGTGGGAGAGGCTTTGTAGGGGGCAAGTTGGATTAACAAGACCTCAGAKTCAGGAGTCTGGTCCCTAAATATGTTGCTTTGTGACTGCAACTGAGTCTTTCTGTCTTCTCTTGTATAAGCTAAACCGCAAGAGCCTCTTAAGCCTTTCTCTGGAAGATAAAGAAGACRCTTTAAAGACAAAAGAAAGGCATTCAGCGATACTTAGCGAGGCAGGGCGGTGGTTTGGAAGCRGCAAAGCATCAAGGAATATTGGCGTGTTGTGTCAACAGCAAATTAAGCAGTAAGAAARGGAAGCAGCTGAGTCCTGTGTGTTCAAAGGAGGAGCCATGGCAAGTCACAGAGGATACAGAGCAACTCAGCAAGAGAGCAGGGATGTTCTGCAGGGGGAGGAGATTATTTTGCTTAGAAGGATGAGATGAGTAATAAAGTTTGAGGCAAAGAGGTGCTCAACTGTGTCGGCAGTGAGTGTAAAACTGTTGCACTCACTCTCACAAAGCTTCATCAGTACACACAAGTGAGCTCTTTGTCTGYATCAYGAAATGGCTTCAACTGGACAGTGTTCCCATTTTTGCTTTATAAATACTCACTGTCTTCTGGGTAACAGCAGCATAAGCATAACTTCTACGTAGTGGAACATCTTTGAATTAGCCTACCTCCTCTTCCAGAAGTAAAATAAGTTTCCAAAAACTTCAAGGTCACACAGTGAGGGGGCATAGTGACCTCGGGCTCTTCAGSACTGAGTCAAACATGCATGCAATTCTTAAAAAGAGCACAGTATGCACGTACGGAAGCTTTGGGGGTTGCTCTGCAAAGCAGAGGGTATAAACCAGCAAGCAGAGAGCACAARCAGCAAGCAAAGAGCACTGGGGAGGATTAGAATGTGACCTGAAAGATACCTGGGCACTTTTTGCTGCTCTGGATTTCCACAGTGAGTGGGATCCAAGCACCGTCTTTGTCCATTACTTACTGCTCAGTCCTATTCCTGCTCTTCCCATAAGGAACTCATGCGTTTGGTGTGCACTTGGGGGAGGGATGTGAAGAATTCTGATCTAGAAGGGTAATAAAAGCATAAAATCACTGTTTTAAGTTGTTCTAGTTTTTCACTAAAGTCATTGTCTTCTTTCCRGAGTTTACTGTAGAAAAGTGATTCTCTCCTGGGAATCTTGCCTGMCAGTTTTGGGGAAGCAGGCTGCAGCTCAGGTAGTGTGTCCTTCCAGGACACATTATTCTCACATTATTAATTAGGAATTGTCGGCTTAATTCTATTACCCTTTGCAGGAGATACTCAGTTAATAATTTTTAAATTATCACCTATGCATTTGTGGCATGGTGGGATTGTGCCAAGGACTTGATTTCTGTGCAAATCAGTAATATGTCCCCACCTTGACCAACCCCACCACCTTTCATGCTCAGTTCCTSCATCCAGGCAAAGGCTATATAGGGAAGATTCCTGTCTCCTTGCCTTGCTGCAAGTGGAGAGGAAGAGATGAAACTGTGGCACAGAGAGTGGCTCAGCTCCTCTTTCTTTTCCTGAACTGTCAGAAYAGCAGAGGCCAAGTGCATTGGAATTTTTCTGCAGAACATTGAAAGGATCRGCAATTACCCATTTTCCAAAAAGTGGCTGTTTACCAGCTGCTGTCTGTTTATGAATTTACCTAAAGCTACCTTCAAATTCAGACTTTCTGTGAGTAGTCTGATCTGTGCCTGGAAGAAATACAGAAGTTTCACTTTCTGCCACCCATTTTTGTGAACTTCGCCACCCTATGAWAAGAGTTGAAGTAGCTACGGGACAGATCACCCTTGAAAAGTCTGTACATACTGAAGAAACATTTGGTATGGTCCTACAAATACAATAAAGGTGCACAAGTATCAATAAAGCATCTTAAGGCTTAGCTCACMCATGATTATGTGTTTCTTATGTTGTGATCACAAATTGGTCCTGCCCCTCAATAGCAAGGGAATTTGAAYAGTACAGGCAGTTTTACACAGCAAGGGTGTGCAGAGCTTGGCTTCAGGCTTCTATTTGTCTAACACCTGAGGTTGTGTGACTGCTGCTGTCAGAGGTCAGAGACAGAGAATGAAGCCTTGAGGGAACCTATTCCAGCCTACACATTTTCCCAAGCAGATTYTCACATCCTCTGTGACCACCAGGTTATCTAAACGTCCTGTTTCTTATTAACGTTGATAGCGAGAGGTATAATGCACCCACAACTATCTCACACAGGCTGAATCCCTGTCCTGGGAGCACTATCATGAGCAGAGCTGGCACTGTAGCTGGAAAAAAGGCAGGTACCATGCCATCTCTGGCTTTCCCATTTGCCTTCCTGATCTCTCTYAGCTAGGGAGACTCCAACCTGACAGTGGAAGTATATCTGCCTGTCCTCTGAGGGAGAGCTGGAGGGTGCAGCCTGGGCTTTGCACACAGGGTTGGAGTGCGGATGTGCTCACGCATCATCCCAGTGCAGATGGAGGGGGGAATGCCACATGGAAGCGTGTGTGGGTGGGGTGCAAAGCAAGACAAGCAACCCCACCACAAGGGGAAGATGTGCAATAGGCAGCAGTGGTTCACCTGGAGAGTGCTTTCCCGAGAGAAGAAATGGGCACCAACCAGCTGTGAGTTCCTGGGAGGCARATGCACCCTGAAGGAAGGGTGACACCACCAACAGCAATTGCGCATTACCTTTCAGAGCAGTGGTTTATTTGGAACCTGTTTCCAACTGACCTGACAAATTCATTTCCAAAACAACAACAGATGGCAGCAGACAGATGGTTCAGTGATTTCAAAGCCTCTCCAGAGAAAGGAAGTGTCACTATAAGCCACCACTATCTTAACATTAAGAAAGAATGGGATCTTAACATCTGCATTAGCTGAAAATAGTGTAAGGACATGTTGTAGGCTGGATTTTTGCAGTTGTTCTCATGGTTTCTATTGGCATAGCTCCACAATTCTCAAACCTGYTCCTTATCTCAAAGTGGCATTTTGAGCCAAAATTTAAATTATTTATTTCATGACTATAGATGCTTCCCCTGCATCATCTTGGTCCAACCACATAGTTCCTCAATGCTTCATTTTCTTGTCTGCAAAACACAGATAAAAATCCTGTACTGATCCAGTGCTTTTAGACAGTAGACTCCTTGACAGAGTTATTTTCCATATTCCTGTATGTTTCTTCTTTTTCTTTATGTTGGTGCTGGACTCTGCTGGAACCTTACTCCTACAATGCTAAGAGGGCTGTATTCCTTTGCTATCAACTGATGAGCAAGGGAGCCTCATTTTTGACAGATTTTTTTTTTTTTCTGTAATTTACGCCAAGGGTTTGTTTTTCTTCATTGCAATTTTACTGCTGCCTGTCCCATTCCAAAACTCTAATAATTTGATCGTTTTTCTTTTTTCATTTTCCCCTTTCTTTACGTATTTTATTGCTACAAGTTTTGGAAAGAATTATGTTTGTCCTCCCTTCTGCATCCTCATCCCATGACAGAAGGCCCATGAAATGCTAGAAACAATTATTAAAACATAAGAAGTGACCTCTTCCTCCTGATTCTATGTTTCATACATTCTCTGTTCTGACCTGTCCTCCAGAGTACATGTAACTTCCTCATCTTCTGAGAAGGTAATCAAACATAATCAAAAGGATGGCTCTGCCTTGTCATCTGGTGCATACCCATTAAGCAGAATCAGGAGACAGGAGGCTTGTGGCACAGCATAATTGATCTTTGGAGAGATGAAGTCACTGGCATGGATAAAACTTCTATTTCTCTCACTTGAGACAATTCACAGCTCAACCCAGTGGAGTTGCATCTTTATGAAGTTTGTGTAACTGAAAGGAGCAGCAGACCAGTTTTCCTTGTTCCAGGATGCCCAGTCCCTCTGTACCATTATGGCTGTACATCAGGGGTTACAAGGCTGTTGGCTATCCTGAATTTTCCTTTCTCCTTCGCTATCAAGAGCAGGTTTGGCCACTTAGACCTGCTGGAGTTACACAGAAGTTAAGGCTTTTCCTGGTGGTGAGGGACCGCATCAAGCTCAAGCCCAGAACTCCATGAGGATTTAAAAATTAGGAAGGGTAGAAGTGATAGTCTGTGGGTACTGTGCAGTCAGAAGGAGAGGTATAAGTGTATAGACTAAATGGATATGAAAAGATCTTCACTGCCATAAAGTAAAAGATGACCATGGATGCAGAAGGAGACAGATCTTGTAGGAAGATGTAAATGAGAAAGGAAARTACCAGTCCTTATATGAAGCCCATGAGTAGTGACATAATCTTAACAAAGCAAGGAATAAGCTGAGGAGCAAAAAATGTCAGTGCCTGTTGAAAGCCAGCATGYAACAAATGAACTTCAGCAGGCTACCACAGAGCTGTTCACTGTTGACGTTTTARACAGCCCTTGGTTAGGTGTTGCAATACCAATAGGCTCCTGGACAAAAAAGGACAGATCACCCCAAAATGGATCACGGCTAGGGAGGATTGGTCTGGCACAGCTGTGACACAAAGAGGCAGARGTGCCTTGGGATGGAAATTACAGGCCACTGCATGCCTCCCATAATGTGGAAGGGGTTATATCTGCCTCTTGAGACTCACAGGTCTGGGAAAACTCTGGTTCTGCTAGCAGCTGCAGAGAGGATACATAAGCTTAGAGACAAAAGATGCTGGGAACAATGTCATTTAATTCCCAGCTTTGACCAAAATGTTCTTAGCATCCTCCTGCCTCTCATTTTTTTTTTTCTTATCAGAGCTGACTCAGTAAGAGCTATCCTGTTTACAGAATGTACCCTAAGATCACACAGGATCTGGGGACTGACTATGTTCTTCTGGCAGTGATCTGGGGTCAGGCCTACCACTGCTCATCCAAGTAAAAATGTTGATGCTCACTTGGTAGCTAAGATGAGATGGGTGGGTTTACACTAGAGAGCAATGGTGTCTCCTACACAAAGGAGTSTGCCTTGCCAGTTGAAGGAAGRACATTTTAAAAAGCATATGAGTAACTGTGGAGATTGGCACCAGCTGCTGCTGTAAATGGAAACGACACCAGTCCCTGAGTGGACATAAATCCAAACCTRAAAGTACAAGGACTGAGTACAAGCACTGTTTCTGAACCAGGAGAAGGCAGGAGGAAAAGCACAGCAATCTTATTTTCTGTGAAGCCAGCACTGCATAAATTGCTGTCTCAGCTCCAGCAAATGTTCATCTGTCTCCACAAACACTGTGAAAATAGAGAATTAGCTGCCGTGTCCATCGGAAGAAATCAGAGTAAAAYAGAGACATCTGCAAATATTCAATAAACCCAAATGTGGACTGTTGATACAAATATAGTTTCCACCATTAGGAACAAAGCGGGGGAGCCCAGTCAATGCTCCAAGGACTTCAGCAAAAATCATGCAAATTAAGCCAGGCTATTTTTCAAAAAGTATGCTATTGACTTGTTTCCTGAAAATYGCATTTCCACCAGAAGTCTTCCTCCAGTCAGTATCCTTTCCTCAGCAGACAGGAAAGCAGGCACTGGTCTCAGCAGGCATCTGGCTGTGAGGATAACTGAATAGTACAGCAGAGCAGGTTTGGGAATCATCAGCTCTCATGAGCTTTAAAATAAGATTACRCAGTTCTTTACATAAATCGGTTATCTTCTAGGCTTTAAGAAAAATGCTATTGCTGGATGAAAGTCTTCTGGGTTTTTTACAGCAATAAAATGAACAAACATGTTGTTTCTTGCTGCCCAGTGTGGTATTCACCAGTCATGACCATGTGCTTGGAGGTATTGTGGTCACCACTGGTGAGAAAGGGAATTAATTAATGTCATGTGACAGTCATGTTCTCCTGTTAAAGCTTCCTAAGACAGGCTTTAAAGCTTCCAGGTTTCGAGAAAATCAGACAAGAGCTGGACTTGACAAGATACTCTTCTGTACTTACAGAAGTTATCTGTTGTTCCCCTCACAGCCAAGAGACATGAACCCTTTCCAGACAATAAAGGAGATTTGTTGGTCATAAAATGTGTGTTCTGCATGTTTGTCCAGAGCTTGCCATCACYCTTGTTGCCTCTTAATTCTAATAAGCCTTCTAAGAATTGCATAACTAATTGGAAAATGAATTAGCATGGTAGATGATGGGGAATTTTTAAGGTACATTTTGAGGTAAATTAAACAYACATTTTTGTTTAAATATAAAAGAAAAGCTTAATGAACAGTACCCTGAGCAGAGTYCTGCAGCAACAAGAGGTTCTACACAGGCTCTGCAAACTTGCATCACAAACACAGTTTTTATATATGYTCACAGCAGCATTGATCCCAAGACTGGATGCATGGGACATCTCAGCCCAGCTGTGAGTCTATTTCCCAGCCCAGTTCTGCTGTCCTGAGGTGTTCCTCTTGGATYCCATTCTAGGATGGCTACAGTGCTGAGACTGTTGATAATCTCATCTCAGAGGGAAACTTCACACCCTTCAGGAAGTCCCTCTGTTTCTGTCATTCCCGCTTCAACTCAGATGAACACCTCCTTCTAGATGGGCCTTCTTGCCCTCCATGTCACATCATACTTTGGTTGCAAATTTCCACTACTGACCAGTTAAAATTAGATTTTCCTCTTCATATATTAAATTAGCTGATGAAGGGAGCTCTTCAGTCTCTTAAAAAAAAAAAATCCTGAGGGGGAAAGAGACTCTGACCAGGATTTTGTGTCAAGAGAAGAGCCAATGTACACTTACCTTGCCCAATACTGTTAAGGAGATGGTCTCCAGCCAGTCACAATTTTAGGCCTGCTCTTGAGAGAAAAGGGAAGCTGAGGCCAGACTGTTGGAATTGCTTGGGAGGCACTAGACACAGCATATGGGAATCAGCTCATGCACAGACAGGCCATGTACCCCCACCACTGACCCCTGTGGTGTAAAATGGCACTGACAGAAGCCTCAGAGAGGCTGTGTGCACTGCCCAGGGTCACAAGTGTGTCTGAGCCGAAAATGGTGCCCTAGTCCTCTGGGACACCACACCCCTACWGTACCAGCCTTCCTGCTATCCTTTTCTCTGCTTAAACAGCAATGCATGTTCCCATTCCCCTATAATTAATAAGCAAGAAATAATGTATTCTCTTAGAGGAAAAAAAAAAATCTTCCTCAGCCTGCTGTGTGTTTAGACAACTATGAATCTCTTGAATAAATTGATACCATAACTATTGCGGAACGTTTAAATCCTTATGGAAAATAACCATTACAGTTTTTATGTGTGCGCTCCTATTAACTCAACACCGCCTSGGGGAAGATGAGACATGTCAGCTCGGAACGGGCACTGGAGTTCCAGGAAGAGGAAGCGCCTTGCTGGCATTTCTCTACCGCCTTGCAGGAAAGAAGATGATGYCTTGTGCTGCCCGGGGCTGTAATCTCATCCCCTCAGAGGAGGGACGGCGCAGCCCACGGCGCCCCCAGGCAAGGAACAGATCCGAAAAGAGAGGCGCTCTGTTTTGTGTGTTTGAGGGGCAGAGCGGCCGCCACATGCTGTTTGTTACCTTCTTCACGGCTGTGCTGGTTTCAAAGCTGCTGCATCTTCATTCTTTCAGGCGTGGTGTCCCTGCGCTGACACGCGTGTGTTGTGCTCTCAGGCTGGCTTCTGGGACCGCCGAACTCCGGCTCTGCAGGCTCAGAGGCTGCTGCGGAGCCAGACGAAAAAAGTCAGTGAAACGTGTGGTGCCATCTGCTGGGAATCGAGATTTTCACAGACAAGACCACGGACTGATGTGATGCAATCMGTTAGACTCTCTCCAGGCCTTTCCTGACTGTTTTGCATCTAGATGTTTATGGAGAGCCCACTGGCACCGCTGAAACTCAGAATCCAAATCTGTCCAGTAGAAATTCCTAAGGAGCACGTCCCTCCCACAAAACACAA
This sequence comes from Alauda arvensis, assembly GCA_902810485.1. Lineage (NCBI taxonomy): Eukaryota > Metazoa > Chordata > Aves > Passeriformes > Alaudidae > Alauda > Alauda arvensis. The sequence continues at coordinate 1,309,217 of CADDXX010000008.1, read as the reverse complement.
TTGTAAGAGCACATGKAAGGTCCAAGAAGAATAGTTCCTGACTTTTGGACCTAGGAGGAGAATATAATATGTTCATGCTGCTGTGGTAAAGTGCAGATTAAATGCCCTGCAGCTGTTACAGACAGATCTGGGTTGTTTTGGAGGTCTCATAGGAGAGGAGAGTGTTGAGCTTTCAAAAGTGTTTTGAGAGATTCTCTCTTCTGCTTTTACCAAAGTTGTTTCCCAAAAATTTTGACAGAACACCCTTATAAAACAGGATACAATTTTGTCACCAACCTTTGCCTAAGTACCTAAGGTATCCAAGAACCAGAGAGCTCTGAAGCCTGGGGAAGAGAYCTTTTGCAGTCCCCTTTTCTAGGCACCTGTATTACTGGATTTGGCCATAGTTTTGGTTATGAAATAGAATGGGGTTCAGACTGCTCAGCAACTCCTGYGTCATTTGGAGCAGCAATTTCTCTTTGCTGTTCAATAAAACTCCTTCTTGTTCATAGTACTCACAGCCAAACACCAAGTCAGGTTTTGCTGCGGTGTGCTCTAATTTAGTCAGATCCCAAAGTAGAGAGAAGCCATCAATAAGCCATTTGCTGTTGGTCAAAGACTGTCCACATTTGATTCAGTGGGTGTTTCATCTCAGATTTCTATGGGGAAATTATCATKAATGTCTTTTAAAAATCCCTTTTGAACTGCAAATTTCTCTCCTTGTAATGTTTGAAGCCTCCCTCCCTGCCTCCATTTATTGCTAACACATAGTGTCTAACAAGCAAAAACTAATTAATTGCTAATATTTTAAATGCTGTCTCCAGCAGTTCTTTTAGATGAGCTATTTGCTGTATTAGAGCTRCAGGTCCCTTTATTGCTTTCTAAAAAAAGTCACAAATTCATCATGTTGGCCTAGTAACAGAAATTCATCAATGCTTTAATGCCCTGAGAAACAGACCTGAGACGTTTTCAGAGCAACAGGTTAATACAYGGTTTGGATCCTGACTTGGACTGTGAGGCAGATACAGCATAGATACATGGAGGTTCACTCCAAATCCTAATCCAGCAAATTTATCTTYAAGTGAAACCACTTATTGGAGGGACTTGGGAGTGGCCCTTTCCAATGTGCTCTGMTGTGAGCTAGCATGGGCAGGCTCCACCAGAACAGGACTTTGAAGCTGGCTTTCCTCACTGATGGGGTCCTGTTCAGAGATGGTTCATTCACCCTTCTCTTCTCTGTTTTGCAGGTTTTGCTAGTTATTTTTTTTTTGGTTGGTTGGTTTTTGTTTTATTTTGTTTTGTTTTGTTTTGTTTTTTAATCCAACTGCTCTATCCTTGATGCTCTAAGTGCCCAGAATAGCAGCTGTCTTGTATTTGGGTCGAAAAAAACCCCAAACAACCCAAGACTGACTCCAAGAGGTTTTAATTGTATCTGAGGCAAACTAAAATAAAAACTGTGCAGCCCCCTGGTCTGCAAATCTTTCAGTGTTGTGACTTTSTAATGTGAAGTTAAGAGAAAAGCTCTAACCTCAAAATCCCAGCCTGAAGTACTAGTGTTCCTGGGAGAAGCCAAAAGCATTTGTAGGCATAATGCCCTTTGGATCTCTTGTGCTACTGTCTGATGTGAAGGGCAATATTCTCCCAATTCCTGTGCTGCAAGGCTGTTCTGAGACTTCAAGGGATTTTATACCTGAGACTGGTTTTCCTCAAACCCTGAAAGGGAGAGTTGTAGCCTCCCTTTCAGAAGCACCCAAATGCATAGTCCCAGGTGGGGAAACACCCTTTATATTCTCCATTTCTTAATCCTTGGCTTTGAGASGGTTTCAGTGTATCCTTAAAGGAAGAGCTGGGAAAAATCTTTATTTGGGAAAGAAATATAATGCTACCAGCCTTAGGAAGTGAAAATATAGTGCTCTTCTGAAAATCATGTGTAAGAGGGAGAAGGAACAGGAGTGAGTGAAAGTGAACMGGATGAGAAGGCTGGGAAGGGCAAGTGGGGACAGGACACTTAAAATGATTTMCTGCTTAACCATGATGCAAATCTGTGTGTCACAAATCCTCTTTATACAGAATTTTAAGTGAAAACGTGTCYGAATAATGTGTGTGCTTTCTTTCAAGAGGAAAAGTAGTCTCAGAAAGAAAGTTGGGGTTTTTGTCTGCTGGAAGTGGCTTATTTTCAGACTCTGAAGCCTGATGCCGTTCTTGTTTTGCAGCTTTCACAGTCATGAAAATTGTTTCACTGGCTCTAACAACTTTGCTCCTGATTTGTACCCATGTCCAGCATTCCAGCCAAAGAACAGTAMAAAGATTTAGAGGGGAGGAGCTAGAGTAAAAGTGGTGAGCCAGAATGTCCCCACAAGCTTCAGAACTGGAGCTTAAAGCAATGTAAAGCATATGCCACATCCCTTACCCTGTAAGCCAGTGACCTCAGAAACTCCCGTTTATACACCTTCACCCTTCATTTGCTAAATGGAAAGGGAAAAGATTGTCATGGTACATTAACATGAAGGCTATGCGTGCAAGAGGCTCAAGGGAGATTTATAACCTTGGATTTCTTTCAAATAGTCCTTGAAATAGTGGTTTGGGAGGGGGGAAGTCAAACTTTTCTCTAGTACCAGATGGAATGAGCAGCTTAGATTTTTTTTTTTTACTTTTTGTGATCCAAGGAGACTAGAGCTGTTCTTGTCTGAGCTGCCCCACTGAGGCAGTGGTAATATTGACACACATTTGTTCCTATATATCCCTGGAGTATTTGCTGGGGAGCAGGGGGGGRCATTGCCTCCTCCTTGCCCCCTGTGAGGAACAACTTTTACTAAAAATTGCTGGGGGGAGTGGATCTTTTCTGAAAAACGTGGTATGGGATATAAGAAGCAAAGAAGAGACTTCCACCACTTTCAAGTGCTTTTGGGACAAGAACATAATCCARCCCAGTCCAGGCTGAATAGTGCATGTGTGCTGAAGCCCTGCCAGTATGGCTGGCAACACCTCTTTTCAGCCTGGTTATCAGTGTGTGCTAACAAAGACCTTGTGCCCTGACTCCAGTGTATGATTAACTCTGTGTCTCTGGTGGCCATGTGGACCATATGCCTTTGCATATGTCCTGCTCTGGGAGCACAGTATTCATTTCCCTTACCTCTCCTGACTCTGCCTGAGATGTGACTTTTGTGCTGCTTTTAAGAAGGCTTTTGCTAAAGGAAGAGTGAGGTTGGCTCCAACATGCGTGGGAGTCACCAAGAGCCACAGAAGCCCTCAGATTTGGTGACACAAGTGTTACCAAGCAGAGAGCTGAGGGGGTGCATGACTCTCTATTTCAACAGTGTGCTTTGTCATGGCAAATGGTGTCACAGGTTGCACACAATCCCTCCTGCTTGTGACTTCAAGCGGCACCTCTACCTCCTTTGACATATAAGGCTTCTCTGGAACAGGCTGACTGCTGGCAAAACATGGGGAACRTGTGATGAAGAGAGAGTACAACAATAATAACAACAACATGGATATTATATTTGAGTCACACAGAAAAGGACATGCAGGACTTGAGTGATCACAGGAGCAGTAACATAATACACACCTCGGAAGTGTTCCACTTCCAGTGGGTGAGCAACTCTACTGGATATGGCACAACAGAGGGGAAGGCAGGCTGCTGACATGTATCTGCTTTCTTTCTCCACGTATGCTTTTCCTGTAACCATAAACACCATTCAGCAAGCCTATGTGAAACTGTGCCAGATAGGAAATTTCCATGCTGTACCTGAAAATTATGCTTTGACTTCCAGTACCGTTGCACAAATAAATATTTGCATAACATAAAGGCAAGTGGGGAGATCCCAGCCTAAAACCTTCCCTGCCCGTTATTCTGCATATGGTAAGTTTTGGTATAGCCACACATAGTCCTGCCCATTCCCCCGATGGGAATGCTCAGAGTACTCTGGCAACCATGGGATGTGATTTCTGGTAGGACTCAGTGAGTTAGCTACCTTGGAAGCTGGAATTCAGGTTAGCAACATAGTAGGACACATTTGGGAATATTGTGTTTAAGTGATAAACAAGCTGTGTTTCAAATGCAGTCTCCTTCAGCTGTGGAGATGCCCAGTTATGAAACTCCCCCTTCATGTGAAACCTCTCGTCTTCCATTGGTCCTGGTAGCTCACCCCATGCACCAATGTTTCTGCCACTTCCCCCATCTTCAGGCCAGTTAGCGGTCTTCCATGCCCTCCAGTRTCACTGGGGGCTAGGGGGAAGTAGACACAGCTGTGAAGATGAAGTAACTCCCTTTTRTAATTGCAAAATGGCTTCCAAGGATATTTTCCGTCCTCTTTCTTTGGAAGTGAGAGCAGCCTGCCTATCTCTGCACACTCAGCTCTTGCCAATGTGTTGATTGCACTGTGAAGGGCCCAGGTTCCCGACATGTCTCATGCTTGCCTCCTGCAGCTATCACCTGCCAGCACCTCCATTTCCTACAAAAGAGTTTCCCTGTGTGCAGTGTGTCTTAAACAAGGCAAAACAGGTGCTTGCCCTTGTTCCCTYGCTCTTCCTATGGGGTCCAGCAGCCCAGGTTAGTTATAGGAGTCCTGAGCAACCCACTAATGTGGTACTGCAGTATCACAGGTTCCCAGCTCTGTCTCAACAGAGCACTGGTACCCATGTCCAGATTTTCAGCATATGAAAACTCYTGTTGGCTACTCTGCAGATTTAAGGTCTGCAGGGAATGAGGGCCAAGGCCAGGTGAAGCCAAAAGGTTTATCTGTACTTTCCAGTATAATAATGAAGAGTGTCCATTTCCCTTCTTGAATGACAGTACCATGCCTGCAGATTCATTCATGCCATAAACTTTTTGCTACCAGGTACAGCAACTAGGAAATGGGTCTATTTTAACTCTTACTGTGGAGGTAACACTCCTCAGACACTAAAACCAACCAAGTGACTTCTGCAGAGGCCTGCAGAAGTGGCATAAGAGGAAAGGACATGGARGGGATAATGCTGCAGGGATGCAGTGTCATGAGGTTTGTTGAGCTGAGAGCACCAYACAGTACACACATGGCTTTGGTGTTTTCATCTCCTGCTCTGACATCCCAGGTGTGTATGGAAACCACTGGAACTAAGAAAACTCTTATTTAAGTCCCTACTTCACTGTGACCCCAGGTGCCTTCACTTCCTCATGTAATTTCTGTGATCTTTATCTCTGTGGGTACATTGTCACAGCCAGCACTAGRAGAACATGTCTAAGGGGCTTTGTAGTGAGGGTGCAGCTACACTCAGGGCTGAGACATACAATCAGCCTGCTAGCTGGGCCACCTCTAAATAGAAATCACTAAGCAGGATTTGCATGTAAGGGACCAAGAGTTGGAGGCCTAGCTGCACATCACCATGCATTGACTATGTGTTCTAAGGGAGGAATYTGAGTACTTTAGCTTGTCTGGAACCTCTCTGTGATGAACAGGTGATTCCCGATGATCAGAAAGTGTTCAAATACTACTAAGAATTTCAGGAAAATGACTTCAGATGACTTGGTCTTCGATGAAAGTTCTCTACAATGTTTAATTTTTACATGGTAGCATGAATGTAAGTTGTACTGATGCCTAGAGAGGGCCAGAGACTAGCATAATTTCTGTCAGTGGTGGCCTTTGTCTGTGCTTGGTTGTGTCTTAGGTATCTGTCTAAAATCAATGTACTGCATGTTTGAAGGAGAAAGGGCAGGACAGATCACTTATCAGAGTAACACACTGGCCATCACAGTGAGGACCAACACTGTCTGCTTTCGACCCTTATGAGTCAGGCAGGGCAAGAGTTCAATTTGAATCTTCTGGTTCTGCTGTGGGAGTGTTGTTGGTGCAGGGAAGGCAATCAGCCTACCACTGATACTGCAAGTGGTGTAGAGCACTTGCTCTTCGGGGCTCCTGAGGCAGAGCTGTAGCTACTATCATGGTYGCCTGCCACAGACAAGGAGTTTTGATAAGGTTTTTTTTATCTTTAGAAGTTTTTTTGGTGCAGAATTTGTTAGCTCTCATGGAGGTAAATAGGTAACAGGTAAAAAGCACAGAATTCTTGGTGACAACCAGTTTTCATAAGAGCAGGCTCCGATAAGAGCTGTGATCATGAAGAAAAATGAGAAGACTTGATTCATCAAGTACTCAAAAACATAGAAAAAAAAATTCCACCTGTATTTATTTTCTATTTGATAATTTCTATTTGATAATTTACTCCATGATTTTTGGGAAATGATATATTTTTAGTGCTAAGTTAAAGACTTCAGCACTGCCAGGCTGATGGCTTGTCACACCCCAGCTACAACCCTGACTGTAGGTGTAACTTGCCCATATAGCTCCACAGACAAGCTCCTCAACAGGCTGGCTGAGCCTCCCCACTGAAAGAACAAGCCAGTTAAGCAGCTGTGACTTTGATTTCAAACACAGCTCTCAGTATTGGCTGATAGTTGAAACTGCCTTTTGAGCAGCCAACACAGTTTCCCATGCTTAAGCAATGGCTTTAGGGATCTTCCTTTCATAGGAGCAACACCTACAATGCAGCCAACTGCAAAATCCCACCGTCCTAGGTYAGAGTCCCACTTTGGTTTTCGTAAGTGACTGCTTCTCTGGCTGACYAAAAGTAAAATGCATAAATTTATAAATTTATTTGCAGCGGATGGACTAATTTCTTTCTTTTTTGCAACATCTGTGAATGATCAGCATCAGGATTCTGTCTGATTGCTGTATAGTTAGCAAATCCAAGTTGAAACATCTGTGCATCAGATATGCATCATTGCTGATCCATCTGCAAAACACATCAGAAGTCAGTTGATTGATTTGAGCTTGATAGGGCTAGATAACCAAGCAGTAGGTAAAGAGAAACTAAATRGCACAGTGAGAGATGTTCCCCCTGCCCCTCCTTCTTTTCAGCTCTATATAGTTCCACTGTTTATGCTTTTGCAGTTTTTTTTTCTTAGATGGTGCAGTTATTGGGCTGAAAATGGATAGGAGAATGAATGCCCACATCTCAAAAATGTGGGAACACATCTGTCCTTGGCAAAAATAACTTTATCTGTGACTGCCATCACCAAAACCATAAACAAAAGATATCACCAGAAATCTTCCAGAAACTGCTTTGGGGTCTCAGTGGGAATATGGAGGGTGGCATTCAGGTTCTGTAACAGGGATTTTAACATTTTTGTGTGTCTTCTCTTTTAGTTTTTAAATCATRTTTATTCAAATGCAGGTGTGACATCAGGGATTGTTATTGGAAGCTGAAGTCTTATTTCCTGTCTTCTTAATCCCTGATTGCACTGGTCACCACCATTCCTCATTGCTTCATACTGCCCACTTCCTATAGCACAGGCACATGCAGTTACTGCTCTTTTGTMTGCTTCTTTATTGGCTTCTGGAAGTGCAGACATGCATGATGATGAAGACTCACACTTTTAGTTTTTTAATGTGGTGTGCAAGGGGATGTRGCCTGGCTTATGACTGTGTGTCTGTTCCAGCAACTACAGTATCCCTCAGTKCTGCAAAATCAGCCTAGACCTGGGGCTGGTACCGCCCTTCCAGCAATTAGTGAATGATTCAGCAATTATCTACTTGAGTAGCAGGTCTCCAGAGGAGAAAATGAAGATCTGTCTCACTTAGCCCTACATTGTATCATCATGGGAAGTGATAGCAGCACGTTGCTGTGAGGTTTTCAGGCAGATGTGACCACCCAGATACAGGCAGCAGGTACCAAGTTAGAAAGTGACACCTTTGTACAGACRTCTTTCTGATTGTAACTGCTGTTGATGTGACACATCTGGACAGCCAGCAACCGAATCCTCTACTGAGATCACACCATTCTCTAGTTTTTTATGCTGCTCTGAGAGCAGTGAGTGTAGATTCTGAGACAGGGAGCGATGAAGGCTTGCTTTAGCAGCCCTGTGGGACTCTCTGACTATTATAGCTGACAGAGGGGATCTGCCACACCGTTTAAAATCACAGCCGTCAGCCAGCCTGTTAAATGATCTTCCCTCTGCAATTCAAGGGTAGCTTGTTAGCACAGTAGTTCAAACTTCCCAGTACAACTGTGATGTTGGGGGAAGTGCTTTGCAGACTCTATTTTATTCCTGGTGGGAGCAGAACAGTCACTGAGCAGCTGGCTAGCTGGCAGATGAATCCCCTCTTCTGCAGGCATCCCCTGTGTGAGATTACAGATGTCTGCACAAGAAAGGAAATCTTCTCCTTGAAGGCTGTGGCTCAGGTATTATGCATGAGCTGTTTTATTTGTATCATGTCATCTGGAGAAAAAGCCTTTCTGCATCAAAAGAAACCAGCAGAAAATCACGATTGAGGAGGAAAGTGTGGATCTCATAACTGTGTATAAATACCTAAAGAAAGTGTGCAGATGTTTGAATTAATCTCTTTTCAGTGATGCTGAGTAGTGGGATCAGAGGCAATGGGCACAAATTGAAACACAAGGAGTTTTCTCTGAACACCAGGAAACATTTTTTTCCTGTGAGGGTGACCAAGCAATGGTGTGGGTTGGCCAGAGAAGTGGTAGATCTCTGTCCTTGGAGATATTCAAAAGTCATCTGGACTCAATCCTGGGCAACTGGCTCTAAGTGGCTTTGCTGGACCTTGGCAGTGATTCTGTGACAGTGAGTGGGGTATCTCTTCACATCAGTCTAATGTGAGCATGGTCTTCACCCAGGCAATGGAGTCCACCAGCTCAGTGGCACATGGCAGTGAAATGCCTTAGCCATGATCATATGGCAGCAGCAGTGCTTCCTCTTGTGAGCATCTCTCTGTTGCAGACACAGAAGCACCTTAACAAGGACCCATATTTCCCAACCATGGGAAAATGAGGCTCTGGAAAGTTGGTATGGGGTCGTTAAGGTGTAAGAGTTCCAGAGGCCAGTGCACTAGGCAATACCACTTAGTGTGTGAGCTGGTTATGCAATGTTGCCCTAGGGAATAAAAGACGCAAAGCAYTCCAGCTTTTTCTCCTGCAAAAACTCTGTGACATTCCATTTTGCTTCTGTCCTTTATGCCTGGGGGCAATTTAACTGGTAACTGACAAAAGTGAGATTGCTGCAAGCGTGCCCTGCTCAGATCTAATAAATTACATAAAAGTAGAAGAGGAACAGAACTGGAAACATCTCTAAATAATCAGCAGATGAAAAACCTTTTACAATCTACTAAACTTGAAATGCAGGCAAAGATTTGGTCGGTTTTGTTTCAGAACTAAGTAATTCTGTGGTATAAATTAAATAAAAAAGCCAGCAAGAACATTTCTCTTCTACTGTGAGGGGGAAATATGCTCCAGATGCTTGCAATCTGCTGGCAACAAGCAGCAGTGTGATGGACTGGATGGATTTTGAAATTATGYCTCTAACTGATCCAGAGAAAAAATAATGATAAAATGTTCAGCAATTGGCTGGGTGGAAATAACAAATGGAATGCTGTAACCCAGATCTCAGAGATGCCTCTTATTGTGCTTCACTTGGGGCAATTTTCGGAGACTAGACCCCAAACTAACCCTAATGCTAAGTGATCTATTCTCTCAAGGTACTGGTAGATATAAGGAAAGTTTTCCAGTGAGTGCCTGGAAGTCTTAGGTCTAAGACTTAAACCATGGTTCAGAGCATATAGCAGTGGAAATACAGAAGAGCAATTACTGCTGAGGTAGTTTGCTGTCTGTGGAAATCAGCCTTGACTCTGAGAGCTTTTGGGAATCTTTGCCACAGAAATAATCTTCTCTTGAGGAAGAACACAGGAACTAGGAAAAACATTGCTAAGCATTTAAGACATGAAGTTTCTGAAGCTGACACAAAAGGGAATTTTGTCTCAGAGCACCGGCTATGTGAGATATCAATGCAATTTTGCAGGGGATTTTGCCCTTCTGGCATTATAGCAGAGTTAGTTTGGAATTCTGATGCCAGGATCAACCTAGCCTGTGCATAATTGGTGGCATAGTAAGATCCTGGGATTCTATATTCTCACTGGTTTTTACTTACAGAGTACCTTTAAGATAACTGTGTCCAGAGTTAGCAGAGGTTTTATGACTAGAAGACAAGCAAATGTGCACATGGATCAGTGTGGTGACTTTGAAGAAAAGCTCTCTTGCTGCTTAGCAGACTGCTGCAGCATGATATTCCATTTCTCCAGTGGCCTCTGTGGCAGTTGACTTCTGCTTAACTTATATGTGCTATTCACACATGCAAAGGTGCAGCCACAAGTTTTTGTGAGATTGAAAACTTTTTCGTACTATAGTTATTGCATATAACTATACATATATATATATATACACACATATATACACATATATATATATAACTATAACATATATATATATGTTAGAGTTACATAGTTATACAACCAGCCATTTTTTCTATTAAAAATGTTATTTCTAAACTCTTGGTTTTGCTTACACCAGCACTAGATAATGGTTGTGACCATGGTGGCTGCCACAGATGTATCAAGATGCTTGACTATAATGCTTCACTTTGGGACACTTTTCACCCTCACTCAGGATGGCTCCAGGACCCTGTCCACCACAAGAGGTGGTGGACACACCACACAACCTGGCCCTTGCATATGCTGCTGTATGCAGTTGTACAGCCCTACCAGCCYTTGAACTAGCCTTGTTATCTCAGCATAACACTGCTTGTTTATCTGACATTCATCCCACTATGAAGGACCTTTGACCCCTRTCCAAGCAAACTTGAACACCTCGCTGTTGAACTGTATTCCTCAACTTTTCTGAAAACACAAACTGCAAAATATGATTCTTCCTATGATTCTTTCACAAAGTGTCTTCTATTGGTTAGAGTGAGGTGACCAATCCCAAAAGCTGGTTAAACTCTTTTGACACAGCAGGCAGTTTGCAAGTATGAATTCTCCCAGCTTTTCACTMTATGAAACAAGATCTGCCTAGGGAGGTGAGAACAGACAGGCAGGAGAAATTATTGTGAAAATGTTTTTGGGGTGACAAGCTCTGCTTTAAATTTAGGCAACAAGGGGAAAACCCACACTTAGGTCTCCATCCCTCCATTGCAAATTTTCTTGAAAGGAATCAGAGAGAGCAATCCCATGGAAATCTGCCRGAGTCTGTCAATTAACTGACCTCTTGATAGGTGCTGGTGAGCAAAAATGTTGCATTAAAGCCAGAAGGATTCGAATCCCAGGCAAGGAATGACAAGGTTTCATTGTGTCCTCAGGAGTGATGGGGAGAATCCCAGGAAGTGGGGTGTAAATTATCTGGTTTCCTCCACTGAGGTCTAGCCAAGAATTTAACACCCTTGTTTGCTTAGGAGAGGTCCTGCAGTGCTTTTAATGTCTGTAAGAGCCCCCACACTGCTGCTGTCTCATGCAAATGTGCTGAAAGAGCACTTCTGAGCAAGTGTCATGAATCAACACTGGCCCAGGCTCCCCAGGAAAAAAATAATCAGTCCTCCAGTCTTTACTGGGGGTCTCTCTGTAATTTATGGATGCCTGGAGGCATAYCTCTTGAGGAAGTGCAATCTCCTCCTTTCGTTTCGGGTTACAGCCTGAAGGCCATTTTTAGAACTGACAGGGACGTGTCCTGTGCCAGCACAGGAAGAACGTGTCCTGGCACAGTGTGTCTCATCATGGTCTCCACTCCAGAGAGGGCCAGGAGAGCAATCTTCTGGGTGATGCAAAAGATAAAAAGGCAATGCAAAGTCTGGAGGAGCAGCAGATATAGCAAAGCTGCTGAGCTGGTGTGCAGTGTTCAGGGGGTAAAACAGGTGGTGAACAAAGCCACAGGTTTTGTGACATGAAGAAAAATACTTGCACCCTAGTCCCAAAATACAGAAMAAATATGTTGGYCTCTTTCCTCTTTTCTCACCAGTGGAAACAGAGATTCTGCCAGAACACATCTAGATACTGATTAKTCTTTATTGTCCTATTGCTTGATAATAGAAGGAGGCACAATCAAGAAGAAGCAGAGGAAAGAAATATTCTTTAACTGGATTTAAAACTGTCAAATAGGACCAGGAAGTTAAGAGTCCAGAAAAAAATAGTGCCTCCCTTATTTCTTGTCATAGAACCAGTCAAGATTGTTTCCTGTGCCAAATGTAGATGATTTCATTTGAGCACATGGTCCTCTTGACTTCTGTGCAGAGCTGTGAGAGCTGGTTTGCAATGGCATTGGATGCTTGATACCAGTCTGCATTCTTTGTCTGGAGTCTAGACATTGTCCTGCTATGGGGCTGTGATGTTGGCAGCTCTGGAGCAGAAGGACCCAAAGGCAGATGGTTCATAATGTCTGAAAGATAGTGAGGCCTGAAGCCTTCCGCAGTGGGGAGAATCTCATGAAGATGGATAAGGGGGAAGAGACCATCCTAGGAAAAATATGGYGCTCTGCCTTAGGATGAATCTATTGAAATCACAATGCCATCTTCTGGGCATAATGTCTTTATGATCAGAAGAAAAGAAGCAAAGAATACATCCCAAATCACTTTATCTGCAGAGGAAGAAGACTGCCATCAATGCTGAGTGCTGTTCCCATCTGTACATGGGTGTRCACTTGGGCTGCAATCCTGCACAGACTGGGCTGGGAAAGTAGTCCTGGTCCTTTGTGTGCAGATTCAAGAAAGCAGATGAGATGAGCCTGYGAGCTTCTGTTACTGATAAAAGCTGACCCCATGGCCTGGGGACGGACAACAAAGGTGTAGCAGGTAGCTTGACTGCTTTTCAGGTGTGGAGATGAAGTGGCTTGAAAGATCCATAGAAGTCCTGCTTTGGAGCTTGCATTTTCTAGCAATCGCTTAAGTGTCCTTGTCTGTCTTGAAGGAAGGCTGCAGGCCTCACRAAATGTCAAAGCTAATTCTAGCAGATGCCTCTGAAGACTAAAAAATGAGGCTTTGGTTTCAAATAGTTGCAGATAGTCACAGTAATTAAGTAGGAGTTCTGTCCATCACCGGAAGGCAAATGCACAGGGTGAGGTAGCATCAGTGCATGTGCCTGGGATCAGGGGAAGAATGGGTTGYTTTGCTAATGATTTGGCACATATAGCTCAGAACCAGGTCTTTAATCTTCACATGGTCAAGAGATATCCTTAGGAAAAAATTGTCTCCCCAGGAACTTCCCTCCTAAACATTTTTTACAAGTATTCAGTATTCAGCACACAGACCAATGGAGGGTTTGTTTTTTTTTTCCTTTGATTGTCCTGGTTTGGGTTTGTTTTCTGCACAACAGAGCATTTGACCAGATTTCAGCCTCAAGAGGAGAACTGTGTACTCTCCAGCTCCAAGTTAAGTTTGCTTCCAACGGCCCTCCTGGTTTGGAGGAACACAGTCCTGCTGCTTTCATGTCCCTGGCAACTCATTCACTTGAAAGACACCACAATGATGAAAAAAAATGTTTTATGTCATCATAGTGGGTGTAGAGGAGGTAATTTGGCCCACGTCTTTAACACAGGATTTAGGGAGTAAATCCTGCAGTCACTGAAATCCTGGACAGAGCTGTCAGTGGAGAGAGTGCAAATCCTGTCCAAATTAGCTAAGAAAGTTACACAGCATTTCCAGCAGAAAATGTTCATGGTGCCTGATAAGGTCTGGACAGTGTTTTAGCTCTTCAAGATCACCTGCTTGGCAAAGTGAGGTGCAACAGCTGTGACTGAAGGCAGTTATTAGTCCCCTAAAAATGCTGTTTCAGCAAATAAATCCAGCATTTAGAAMTGTCAAGCTAGAGTTTTGCCATTTCTTGGAATAAGTAGAAAGCRCATTTAATGTCTCTTTTAAATTTATCTTCTTTAATCCTGAGGAAGAAGTGTAGGCATTTTCTTCAGTACTTAGTGGGGAGAAAGAAAATTCCCAGTTGACAGAAAGCAAAGCAAGTGCTGACTAAAAGAAAATTACCCATGAAAATAGAGCTAAAATAAAAACTTAATCTCAGCTCTGCTACACCTGATAGGCTGAGAAGAAACAAGAATCTTTACAGTCAAGTAAAGGATAATCACTGACAGGCTCATATCCAGCTACGTGGTCTCTTGAGAGAGCTGAAGGCTAATCCAGAATTGCATGAAACTTTCTCAGTCTGCTGTTTCTTTAATTTTCCTGGGGCATTTTGCAGTTAGTGAAGCAAGCTSTCTATGTAACTCTTCACAAGACCTGAGCTTTAAACACCTTGAGGCAGGGATGGCCATTAGCTGTGCAAGTCTGTACAGCAAATAACCCAGCAGGATGAGCAGTGGCTCACTGATGAGCAAGGACACATTCAAGTGCTTCTCAGAAGGCGGGTCTGAAAGGGCTGGAAAACACATGGCAAATCTGTGGTGCCACAAATGACTGATCTGACCTACACCACCCCAAAGAAAAATTCCACCCTACTGAAGTCAGTATCCTGAAAAACACCAAAAATGGAGTTTCCCTTGCACTGGAGCTTCACTCCCATGATGCACTCTGTGGCTCTGTTACTGCCTCAGTAAATGCAAGTGGCATTCATAATGTATTTATCTGGTAAAAAAAAAAAAAAAAAAAAAGCACCTTCCATACTGTTAAGACAACATTTTGTAACAAGTTACTTCTGCTTACATATTGTCTTCAACTCCGACATCCTTGCTCATGCTTTTTTAGAGCAAGTTACAAAACCAGGAGAAAATAAGTGTTATCTCTTGGAAAACTCATCTCCACTTCGTGGAAAGTGAGCATACTACAAGTTTCCACTTCGTGGAAAGTCCTTAATTACAGTTGTTAAAAATGAGGGTAGGCTTTTCTCCCCSAAAGACATCCTGAAAAAAAAAGGCTAATTTAATGGATAAACTGAATTCAATGCATATCTAAGTGATTTAAATTTCCTTCAGTGGTTCCAAAGCAAAGCTGTCCTGACATTTACTAGAAGACATMAGAAATATACCAATGTAAACTAAAGATTTTACAAATTTTGGAGCCTTCCTGAGGGGCCCAGTCTTTACAGCTGCTTCCCAGATGGATGCTGATGTGCACAGGACTAGGGTTCACCTGAGTTTTCACGACTGATTTCTCCTGCATCCTTCCTCCAGCCCAGTGAAGGGCTTGAGGAGAGAGTGCAAAGAGAAGAGGGACTGTTGCACCCTTCCTTTCCAAGGCCTAAGCAAATGCTTTTCTTCCAGTAGGRCTGAGGGCCATATATAGGCTACAAGTGGGGCTCCAGTTCCCACACAGAGAGAGGGACAAAATCCCTATTTACTGAATTTAATAAAATTATGCATTAATCACATTCATTTTTTTCTAATCCTTTGCATTTTTTCCTTCCAACATTATGAACTACTAACTGACTAACTCTTACTACTTTTTACTGTTTTGTTAGCACTTTATTCTCACATCTTAAATAGTTTGGGTTTTGATTGCACTCTTATAAAAATACTTTCAGACTGGGGAAAGCAGTTTGTAAACTGTTGTTTGACTCCTCCCAGCCTGGCATCAAATGATCCTCTCCTTTAWTTCAAAAGTGCTGGGGCCTACCACAATTCTGAGCTCCCTGTTATGGTCATGTACTTTCTCTTCACCTCCTTTCTATGTCGAAGAGATTTATTTTTGTTTAGCTTTCTCTCTCCATTCAAATTGAGATTGCTTTTATTAATATGCATTTGGCGAACAGAATTCCACTCTTTTCCATTTATTTTTGGCTTTTGGCTAACTATGCTTGRTAATTACATGTAACTACTTCACTTTGTAATATATTCCCCGTATTTCCCTTCCAGCTGACCTAACACTTTCATACAGTAACATACTACAAAGTTCACTAACCCTTTTTTTATCTGGAGGCATAATTGGGACTCTGTGTTCATGAATCTCTGAAGTCGGCATCAATCCTTCTAAGCAAACTCCCTTTCAAATGCAGATAGAGTACTTTTTCTCAACTTGATGAAAAAAGCTCCTTTGCTCCTTTATTATGTGCTTTATGATACGTGTTTCATAATTTAAATGGTGAGAAATACTCATGCTCAGGTTTCATGGTCTTTAAAATCAGTTTTGAATTCATGTTCACCAGTGGGTGAATCAGAGCTGACCTGCCTGTTAATGGACTGTGAATATMATTCTGTCCTGAACTCTGAGCAAACCTCTTTTGTGGCACCTTCTTTCACTCAAGGTTTACTGTGTTTGGCTGTATGAGGTGGCTTTCTTTCCTGCTGCAGGTCAATGTTAGGTAACAAAGGCATATGCATACTCTGGAGGTCTTTTGGGYAAGTGTGTGCTGTGTGACATGTACACATGGATGCATGCCATCCCAATCAGCATGAGCAGGAGTTTTGGACTGTGATGCTCTGCAGATCTGTCACCAGTAACACCCACTTGAGGAGACTTGTGCCTCTGACAGCCTCTCAGCCACTTCCACATAAATGCTCTGACGGCCTGAGAAACTAACTGAAGTTAAGCATCAGCTGATGTACCAAAAAAACTCAAAACCAACCCCCCATCCAAAAAAAAACCCAACAAAAAACCCCCACCCACCYGCACASAAAAACAACAACAAAACAAAACAAAAAAACCCACGAGAAAGATGCAGCCTGTGTTTGCACACAGCCCAGGCCACCTCTTGGCCCCACCTGTGGGCATACCTAAAGCTTGGGCTGTGAGTGTGAGCAACTGCTTGTGCGTGACAGCTGCTTCAACTCGCTGCTCAAACTGTGCTGGTGTAAGAGACACAGCTCCTTCAATTTCCTTGAATTAAGGACCAGCTAGTACAGCTCAGGCCACAGACTCTCCATGTTTTAAGGCCCTGATCCAGAAAAACATTTAAGTGCATGCTTGTTTATCCTTTCTGTACAATGTTCATAAGCAGATGCTTAGATGTGCAAATATTTTGAAGTCCTATTGAAATAATTTTGCAAGGGACTGGGATAAACAAATCCTGGCCATGCTACAGACAGAAWTTCATTAAATAAAAATGTTGGGTTTATCTCTTAGGTTTCTGCTAATAGAACCAGGGTGTGGTTTTCTACTGAAATGTCACAGCACAAGTAAAAATTACTGTGGAACTCTCTTTAAGACACTGCCTTTGTCTTTTCTTGTTCCCTATTTTTCATTAGCAATTCACCACAAAGAATGCATTTCCCACCAGCTCAAAAATAAGGCCAAGCAGCATGTTAATCAGCATTGCCTGTAGGTCTATGAGCTGGATTTCAGAAAGCACTGTTAGGTATTTTGCTACTTCAAAACAAAAAGAAAACCAAATGGTCACACAGGAGGTACCTAATCAGTCTGCCAGCACATSTCTCTCTCTGCCATGAAAAATTTATTCTTATTCTCTATACATTGATCAGGGTATTGTATGAATGCTATCTGGCTTTCATGCCCAGACATACATGTGACCAAATGTGTATCTGGCTTACAGCATTCCACAGCAAAGAAAATGCTGTTGTTATGCTTTATACTGGGCTGCTAAAAGTTGTGTCCAGAAAAGCTGCTTGACTATCTGTGACTGGTGGGAAAACTCASTATTTGAAGCACCAGTGTTGAATCAGGGTTCTTTTTTGGGGGCCAGATGAAGAAAGAGGTACCATCTGCACTTCTTGCTCTGATTATTACAGGATTACCTGAATAGCCAGGAAAATGCTACTAGTATTTATCCCTGCTGAAAAAATAAAAGAACCAAMCAAMCAAACAAACAAATTAGTTTGGGATAACAAATACCATTAATTGCATAAATTCCATATCCTTGGTCATATAATGATCTTTGTTCTAAATGGCTGGCATGACCTAACAAACAAAGATGCACTTCATATATTACTCCAGAATAACTCTCCTCATCAAAATCCAAAAGATTCAGACATATAGTAATGCACATAAAAGAASGGAAAACAATGAAGGATTTGGGGTCTGCCTACTTTTTTCTGAAGCCAGTTAATTTGCACCAAAAAAATAGACAGAAGTAAAGAATGGCACCTTTTAGTTCTGTGAGCTGATGGGAAGTTTGCCATGGGCTGAACCAGAATTTAACCTTGTGAGAGATATCTGGATCTCTGGGGTATAAAAAAATGTCTTTRGAAGTAAGAATATGGGAAAGCTAAAGAGACAGTGACTATCTAAGTCTGCAAACAGCCAGAAACGCTTCTCTTGTGTTGGTTGTGCACTGTATTTTCAYGTACACAGTTTTGAAAGAATGGTCCACATTAATAAAGAAATTATGGTATTTTATGACCATCTTTGTTCATTCTGTGTACTAAGCCCAAGGGTAGGTCAGGACCACCAATTAAAAAAAAAAAACAACTACAAAAAAACTAAAACTAAAACAAAAACAAATCAGAAGAAACATCATTTAGCCCCTCAGGACAGTGAGCATAACAGTCACTACTAAGGTAAAAACTGTAAAATTACTATTACTGGATAGTATATATGACCAATATATTAATATATATTGCTAATATAATGGAATATATTACTAATAGATACTATATTAATAGATTATTTATTACATATATAGATAATTTATTATATATATTTATTATATATGATAAATATATATTATATAATAATATATAATATATACTATTATATATTATTGTATATATTATAATATTTACATATTATTATGTGTAATCATACTGAGAAAACATGGAAAAATTCATCATAGAGAATGAGCTGCATAAAAGCAACACCTTATTCTTCTACTTAAACAAAAAGATACTGCTTCATGGAGTTGCATGTCTTTTACTTTTCATTTGACCTCTATTGTCTTTTTATTTAAGGCTTTAGTTTTGTTGTTGGGAAATACTTAAATAAAACAAGCAGGAATTATGCGGGAAGGATTGTTCCATACAATAACACCATACACCTTAACAAGCYACAGATTGTTGGCACTTTAAAGATTTACCCAGTTTAAGCCTTAAAAGTGCTAAGTTTTGCTATGTATCAATTATTTACACATGCTGTAATAAAATTATCAGGAGGAGACTAYTGAGTATTTTGAGAGCTATTAAAACTCACTATTTTAATTTGCACTGGATTAAAAGCTAGTATACTTCTGGCTTCTCTCAATATTTTTAAGACTGTGCTTAACAGCAAGGTGTACTTTTATGAAGATTTAAGCACTAGCCTCCTCGACAGGAATGGCTGACTTTCACTAATAGAGACTGATACATTCTTCAGCATATTTTTGATCATATAAGGATCACACTTAGAGTATGGTACCAATAATGCCAAGGGCACAGGTTCGATCCCTGCGTAGGCCGTTCACTGAAGAGCTGGACTCAATGGTCTTTGCGGGTCATTCCAACTCGGAATATTCGGTGATGCTGTGAATACTTACTGCTTGTGCAAAGCACACACTTTGGGATGGCCGCCCGTGAAACAAGAAGGAGTCAAAATAATTCAAGCCGACGGACAATAAAARAGCTGGGGAACAATCACAATATTCCCTTTTACATTCACTTAAGGGGAGCAGCAAGAAGGGCAGAGACAGGGGCGGGCAGGCCCAGGGMGGACAGAGCTGGGGGCCGACGGCGGGACGGGGGACGCGGCCGCCCCAGCCCCTGCGGGCCAGGARAGCTCCGGTCCCTGCGTGGCACTGCCCGGCCGGCGGCTGCAGGACCCCCCCCATGCCGCCCCACCGCCCGCCCCCGCTGCCACGGGCCCCGCGCCCTCCCCTTCCTCCCCCCGCCCCGCAGGGGACCTTTTAAGAGGAGGGGGCAGCGGCCGGAGGGCTTGGCCGGGGGACGGGGCTGCTCCTGCGAGACCTGAGCGATTGAGTCGGACGGCCAAAACCAAAGACCAACAGGGAGGAGGAAGGGAAAAAAAAAAAAAAAAAGGGGGCAAACGAAGTCAAAAAAGAAAAAAAAGTAGAACGGGAGGTGCGGAAGCAGGGAAAAGGTGGGGCGACAAAACAGAAACCGCAGCCGGACGCGGTCCGCAGGCTGCGCGCAGCGCGGGGATGGTGCGCCCCGGCGGGCTGTGCCGCCTGCTGCCGCTGCCGCTGCTGCTGCTGCTTCTGCTGCAGGACTCCCTCCTCCTGCTGGCCACAGCCCGGCACGGCCGCGCYGCCGCCTGCCCGCTCCGAAGAAAGGTAAGTACCGCCCGTGGTGCCCTCCTGTCCCGGGTAGTCCTTCTGTCCTGGGGTGCCCTCCTGCCTGAGGAGCGTGCCCTCTGCCCCGCCCCGCGCCGGCAGCGCGGGGGACGCGAGTCCGGTCCCCTCGGGGTGCGGTGGCGGGAGCGGGCGGCGTGCGGGGCCGCCCCGGCCGCGGCTCCCCTCTGTCAGGCGGGCGCCGTGCGCCCAACTCGGGCGGCAAGCGCTCGACAGCGGCACCGCGGCTTCCCGGGACTGTGGGGCAGGGTGCACGCATCCCTGGTGCATCCCTGRTGCATCCCTGGTGCGTGGCGGGGGAGGAGGACCTCGGGCTGAACCCCAGCAGGATCTTTTGCCTGCGCTGAGTAGGACGAGACGCGCTGCTCGCCAGAAGATACTGGCCGGGAGTGACTTGCTGCCATCACCCCACGCAGGGGTACYGCCTAAACCCACTAAAGAACGCCAAGTATGCTGGAACGGGTTCTGACCAGCAAAGGCCATTTGGCGTGAAAACGCCGTTACATGTTCTGTGAGGTTTTGYTCGTCTCCTAAACTTAGCAGCTTGACTGCAGTAGCCAGGAGCAGCATACTTAGCTGACTTAGCTGCGGTGGGTGGTTAGCACTGCAGAGCATCCTTGCTGCAAGTTAACATCCTGGCYAGTGTGAAGCTCGTGTAGATTGTCTCTGTCATTTCTCTGAAAAATCAGAAAAAGTCATTCTCATTGAAGCTTCTGAGATAAAAGTACTACARTCATCTAGGAAAAGCCTTCTTGAACTTACTTTGTGTTAACAGGCCACCTGTGCTGTCTTTTGGCATCTGCTTGGAGCTGACGTCCTTCTGGGATATGTGTACCASCACTTCACCTTCCCTCCCAGGCAGGGTTAACTCCACCAGCGCAGCTCTTAAGGAAACGGGAAGCCCTTAGAAGTAAGTGCAGACCTGCTGCACTGGGGAGGTGCCAAAGCCACAGCAGGCTCASTGCAGGGTAGTTGTGAGAAAGTTTTGCAACTGAAGAAGGTCTGGTCTGTGACTTTACTCCGCTCTCTCACCTGCTCACGCACCTACATGTAGCTCTTGTCCTTGGGGACCTTCCTGCCTTTGAGAGCATGCTGGTTCCCCAGAGTATCTTCTCCTAGGATTCGGGGCGTTAAGGAATCAGCCACATGTCAAGCAACAAGTGCTTCACTGGAGGTGTCTGCCTGAGCTTGAGTGAAACAGACCCTAGCCCTGCCTTGTAGAATGGTGTCTTTAAAATTTGTTTGGAGCCAGWTTGTCAGCCGGATTTGTAGGTGGCCAGCTGTGACCCTGCCATAAAGCCAGGTCRGGCCTTTGGAGTGGATGCCCCCTTCTCCTTGAGGGCATAAGGTGGAAAAGCCTGTGGGCTGGTACGGAACTACTGCAAGGAGCTGGTGAGAGAGCAAGGACAAAAAGGACAGCTCCTAAGCAGAAGTACTTGTGGAAATGGGTAACTTCACAGATTGGGTGGGATATACAGGAAGTATTTCTCAGGAACAATTGGCTTCTGCCAGTTGCTATCAAGACTGGAGGTGAAATGTGTTAATGGTAGGTAATTGTCTGCTGATTAYTCTGTCATTAAAATGTGAGACCACCTATAGTTCTGGAATAGGCAGGCTGTTTCCGAGGGTCATTGGGACAGTGGTAATAACCACACTGTTTAGGAATGGCAGCATCTCAGCATCTGCCCTTATTTACAAAACCGTTGACTTTATCCTTATGAATATTTATATTAATTCCTTAGGAAAAATGTAGTCTTGTGTCTGTATCACCACGGATGGCTTTTCAATTTACTTTAGTTTTTTATAGGATTCCATTTCTTTCCTCTCTTAGGTCTAACTTTTTGTCAGGCTGCCTTAGTTTTTGCCATGAAAGAAGTATGTGCATTGTTGCCTGAGAAACTGCTATTTTAAGAAATGAAAAGTACAGTACTTCAGAGGGCTTTCTCATCATGACTCCAAATTATAGTTAAAGCTACAGCCAATAATGTGCCTTATCATTCTCAAAAAAAAAAAAAATTTGAAAACAGTTAATTTAAAATAAAGTATACTGGAATCTTTTTGTGTTGTRTTCCAGATACTAAATAATGTGGTTTGGTACTGCTTTCTTTTTGCTTGGAGTGTATTGGAAAAATCAAAGCCAGAAATCAGGGATTAATTGTGGAATGCTTGTAGTTGCAGTTGGTTAGTATTTTAYGATGTGTTGTTTGTGATAGAGGGCCAATTAATTTATATGGCTGCTTTTTCCCATATATGCTCTTCAGGAGAGCAAGCCATCTGTCTGTTCTTAACCTGTGGCTTTTTAGTTAAAAACTTTGTTTTTCATTTCTGGCACTTTGGATGTATTCTTTTAGTAGCTGTAGCCAGTGCAGTGTTTATCCCCAAGTGAGTTCTGCTTTAAGTCTCAAGCTGAGTTTGAGACTGTCAGTAATTCAGGTGGGCAAAAGCTCAAGATAAGTGCTATTAAAAATGTGGCTAGCATTTTTGTGTGCATTACCATAGTTGCGTGGGCATGTAACATGGTGAGTAAAGTCTTTGCCTCAATTAGGTATAAAGGAACATGACGTGATAGGATGCCAGGATAGATAAGAGAGAGGGAGAAAGCCATATAGGGAGGGTTATAGGTCTGCCTGCCAGGGTGAAATACTGCATGCCATGTGCTTTGGCTTCTGTAGTGAGCAAGGAAAAAAAAAAGGCACAAAAATATTGTGGATTGAGAAACAGTGCAGTTCTGGGCTGAGGTGTGGAAGGTGTGGCTGTGAGGTCAGTGGTGAATATTAGGGATCCTGAAAGACAAGCCACAGAGGGCACCAACCTGCACAGTGAGGTATACAYTTGGTGCTTTGGAATGCATAGTCTACATAGATGAGATAGAAGATGGAAAGAAGCAGAACTGATGTAGAAGGAAGCAGACCCATTGTAGATTGTCCATGTCTGGGGATCCCATCCARTTCTTCAGTCTCTAGAGAGCAGTCTTCCTTTCCATCTGAGCTGTCATTTCCCACATCACCWCAGCCTTCTGTCTTTTCTGTTTAGTTTTTTATACTCCTGTGCTCTTCTCCATGTTTGGAGTGCTGTCACTAGATGAATACTTTGTTCCTCCTGCTGTTTTTCTGGATTGTTTTCTGGATGTTTGCCAAATTTACTCTTGTTAGTATGTCATTCAGCCCAGTTTGAGCTAGTTTCTCTGAAAAAAAAGAAAATTACACTTCCTCTAATTTTCTTTGGCACTTCTCTTCCAGAAGATTAATTGCTGCCTCACTTAAACTGATGTATGATATCTGACAAACACAGTAGTATTTCTGYATTTGAAGACTACAGTTTGCATCCYAGAATGGMTCTGTAAATAGTGCTGGAAACCCAAGCTGCTGGTGCTAGTTAAAATGAACAAAATATGAGGTTTGGGGATTTTTCATCAAAAAGAAGGAACCTCATCTCTCAAGGAAATACCCTTGATGTGCACCATACTTTTCCAGAATTTTTGTAATGGCTGATACCATTGTCCTGTCATGTTGGGGAAATGTTGTCTGTCCCCATGTGTCCCCATTGCACCTCAGTGGACAGCGGAGTCTGTCCCCTGTGCAGCCTTGGCTGAGAAGGRGCCTTTCCAAGTCTTGTGGTCCCACAAGTCCCAGTGCATTCTCTGTGACAGTGCCAGCTTTTTCRCCTGGGGAGGTAAGGCAAAGGAGAATGCACCATGCCATAGTGCTGAGCATTCAGAAATACCTTGAAATCTGATTCCTCAGACCTTTGTGTGGCAGCGAGTTGGGAGATCTGTGTTCTCTTGTGAGACTGCTGCTCTTTCCTCTTGCTCAGGGTTTTTCCCATGATGAGTAATGCATTGAGTACCACCTGTAAATTGTAGAGTGGAGACAGAAATACGTATTTCTGCATCTTGATCTATTAATGAGCCTTTTTGKTATTACGCTGCTGGAACTGAAATTCCTGAAGCTGTACAGCCTAGCTGCCATAAGCCTCCAGGACACTTTGACTGTGATTGGTTTGGTTTTTTTAAAGCACCATTTTTTTTGTTGCGACAGCTGTGTTAAAGGCTCTTACTGTAAAGGAAAATTGGGCTGTAGCATTTCTATTGACTGCATGCTCTCAAGGAAGTGAGGTGCCATAGTGATGGTGTATGGTGTGATGCTGAGCAAGCCTCGGCGCTGCTCCTGTGCTATTTCATGGCTATCTAGAGCACTGTTTAACAGCTTCCCTTTTATGGTAATGGGGTGAGATTATATCCCTGCTTTTCCCTCTCTGAGGCTGCACTGGGACATGTGAGAGCTCCAGGATGGGGCCGTGGGAGATGGGAGTGCCTGGAGCTACTGYAGGGGAAGAGAGGCCTGCTCAGGCACACCAAGGGCTTTTCCCCTTCCCCACTCGCACAGAGCAGTAACAGGAGGCTGTTTGCCGTGCTCTGGCACAGAGGCAGAGTACTGCTGGGATTCCAGTCTCTGCTTTGGATGGAAAAGCAGATGCCAAAGGAGTGTGAGGCACTAGCATGTCCGGAGCAGCTGCAGTGACACCTTTCAGAGGGGAGTGAGCTTTGTGAGCTCCCGATGTCCCATCACTTGCTGGTGCTCAAAAACTCATTCTGCCAGGTCTCAGTTTCTCACCACTGATGGGAGTTTCCCATCAGTGGTGAGAAACTGAGGTTTCTCTGTCCTCTCATGCTGGCTCCAAGCTTTCTGTGAAGGAAGTTCTGAGTGGTGCTTAGGGTGATTTTTTAAGTTCATGACTACTTCTTTTGACATGCAAGTGCCAGCAAGACTGTTCAGCTGCTTTGTTTGGTAATGACAGGGTCTTAAGAACTGTGCGAAAATTTTTGCTATGTCTCAGCCTGCCTTCCTTCTGCCTGTTCTACAGRCTTTTTTAGAGGAAGACTTCAGGTACTCTGTGCCTGATGGCCTGTTTTATTTCTGGTACCAGAGGTACCACTGKTAGCTGGCAGTATTACTCTGCTTTCAGTACCTGACCATGAAAGTTGTAGGGATAAGAAAAAAAAAAAAAAAGAGTATAATGCCAACAACCTTTCTGGCTGGGCTGTGTGCAGTAGTCCAGAGCAGTGTTAATGATCATGTTAAAGTTTGGTACCAGTCATAYGAGCTTGAGCCTTCGTGCTGGATTTATTGAAGAGTTGAAAAGSTGGCTGGTGACCACTTGTTCTGTCCAATTCCTTGCAGTGGCAGCTGGTTTTGTCACTCCCACATACATGATCAGACTTGCATGAAGAGAAGGAGTATTGACCTCCTAACCTCATGCCTSTCCCAGGTGCCTCCTTTGTTTTTATACTTGCAGCAGATGGAAAGCAGCACTTCTGGTCCTTCCTCCTTGCTGCCTGACCACTACTTGCAGTTCATGTCTTACCACAGTGGCATGCCCTTTCATTTTCCCCTTCTGATGGGAAGAGATGTCAGGAGAGAACCCTGTCTCATTTTCCCTCTTGTTTTACTTTGCATATTCATTCTCCCATATTCTTCCCTGTTCTATGTTAGGTTTTTATTTACCTGTTGCCTCGTATCTTTTGTACTCCCTGGTGCTCTTCATGTTTGTTCTCACTTCTTCCTATGGTCTTCAGGAGAGTTTTTGTACTCTGTAATTCAGGTGYTCATTCCAGGACTGTCCTATAGGATTTGGAGTTGTAGAATGGTGTTGCCAGGGTCTGAAGTATCCTTCAGACTCTTGACGTGCTGCAGAAGAGTCTGAAGAGCCCTTTGGAATATATTTGGTTTGTACAMCTGTACCCATGGTACAGTTCTTGGGGCTCTCCTGTGCAGCTCCMGGAGTTGGACTTCAGTGATCCCTGTGTGTCCCTTTCAGCTTGGGATATTCTATATTATATAGCCCRTGCAGGTGAAGTGGACTGGTGGTAGCACTTTGCTGACCTGTGGCCTGGTTTTGCTGTACAGAGCTGCTGAAGAAGGTTGTCTGGGACGAGCCATTGCAGAGCAGTCTCTAAGATTAACCTTTCTGACCCTGAGTCTTTAGTGTCAGAAATTTATAGGCAGTGTGCTTCCAGTAAATTCCTCCAAGGAGCCTGTTCTGCATTTGGCAGTCAGGCTGGCTTCTTAGGTCAGCACACATGCACAGTTAGCCCCAGTGCTGAGGTCAGAGTTATCTGCTGGCTCAAGACTGACCAGATGTTTGAGGAGTGCATCTGGAAGCCTGTTCCCTTACTTAGACATGCAAAGGCTACTTTTTCCTGTCTGTGCAGACAGACAACACTTGTGTCCATTGTTCCAGTAAGTACTGCTGCACCAGCAGGGTGATTAAGGCTGTGCCTGCTGCAGGTGTAAAGTGAGTTGGAAGGATTTGGGCAGAATCCATGTTTTCCCATCTGCTCTTCTGTCCTGTATTGAAGTATCTCAGGTGATGCTGTGAGGTGTATTTTCCAGCAGAAGAAATTTAAATCTGATTCTGACTTCCTGATGGCTGTGGATTTTGAGAGATTTTAAAAGCTAATATAAGAAAATATGCTTTTTTTTTTATTTCTCTGTGTTTACAAGTGTATACCCTGAATTCACAGGCCAAGTTTGACCTGCAGAAATATTTTTTCACTTTTTTTCCAAGGTATTGCATGCTCTTCTCTGCTACACAAGAAAGAGTACTGGGCTGTGAGGGAYCTTTACTTGGTGTCTGTTTGCCATGTGCAAAACTTTATTTCTGCCCGCTCCAGCAAGTCTGCCTGCCAGCTGTGTTTTGTGTTACTCATTTTCTTGRTGTCTTGCTATTGTGGTATAACCACAGCTGTCAAACAAGCACTGCATTCATTAAATTCCCATTCTGTGTAAGAGAGGTTGCAAGAGAGCACTGGAAGGGTAAAAGTGTTGGGTTCAGATAATGACAGCTTAGTAGCTAAAGCCAAAGTCATGCACACAAGCAAAGCAAAACAAGGAATTCATTCACCACTTCCTGAGGCAGGCAGGTGTTCGGCCATCCCCAGGAAAGCAGGCTCCATCACGCATGGCACTGACCTGAGAAAACAAACCCCATCATTCTGAATATCCCCTCTCCTCTTCCCCACCCTCCCTGGCTTTTTGTGCTGAGCATGATGTCATATGGTATGGAATATTGCTTTGGTGAGTTAGGGTAAGCTGTCCTAGCTATAGCCCCTCCTAATATCTTTTGCACCCTCAGGCTGCATGCTTGCAGTCATWCAACACGGAGAAAAGGCCTTGGGTCTGTGCAAGCACTGCTCAGCAATAACAAAACATCTCTMTATTATCAGCACCGTTTTCAGCACAAATCCAAAACTCAGCCCCATATCAGCCACTGTGAAGWGAATGAATTTCACCCCAACCAAAACCAGCAAACTCAAAGTGGGAAGTTCACCCATGATGCTGCWCCACCTTTTGACTAAGTGTCACAGCTGTTTCTTTTATGAAAGGTGCATTGCTGTGCTAAAGTGAGAGGTGAAAGCGATAGAAATCCTGATTTGCTTCAGCAAAGTGATGCCAATTTTTGACTTGATGAAAGGCAGAAGTTGGGTAAGTGTTGTGCTTGAATCATGGTGTGCTAGGGCTGTGCTCTGCTGCTGCTTTTAGTAGATACCCAGATGATACATCAGGTGATATTACTGTTGAGAAGACTCAGTGTTACCTTTCAGGAGGAGAAAGCCCAAGCCAGTATTCTTACATTTTTATTTAATGAAAATGGAATTTTTTACCTCAGGACCTGAGAAAAACAATGGTCAAAGAGGACTTTATGTGAGCAAAGTCATTTTAGGAAAARTCCGTGCTTGCAAGCTGCTGAACCAGGTGACCCGCTCGCTTGGCACCATGTTTTCCTTAAGCCCCCTGCTGCAGTGGCCTGGCGTAAATGTGTGTACTTACTCAGCTGTGTCTCCCTCTCTCCCAGCAAAATGAGCTGAACTCCTTCCTGTGGACAATCAAGAGRGATCCCCCATCTTATTTCTTTGGCACCATCCATGTCCCATACACGCGTGTCTGGGATTTCATCCCAGAGAACTCCAAGAAAGCCTTCCAGCAGAGCCACATCGTRTACTTTGAGCTGGATCTCACTGATCCCTACACCATCTCAGCTCTCACCAGTTGCCAGCTCCTGCCACAGGGGGAGAACCTCCAGGATGTGCTGCCCCGTGACATCTACCGCCGGCTGAAGCGGCACCTGGAGTATGTCAAGCTCATGATGCCRTCCTGGATGACCCCAGACCAGCGGGGCAAAGGGCTGTATGCAGACTACCTCTTCAATGCCATTGCTGGCAACTGGGAGCGSAAGAGGCCGGTCTGGGTGATGCTGATGGTGAACTCTCTGACAGAGGTAGACATCAAGTCGCGAGGCGTGCCCGTGCTGGATCTGTTCCTGGCCCAGGAAGCGGAGCGGCTGAGGAAGCAAACGGGTGCTGTGGAGAGAGTGGAAGAGCAGTGCCACCCGCTCAATGGGCTGAACTTCTCCCAGGTGAGGCGGAGTGGTGTGCAGGATGCCAGGCTGGCTGCTGAGCTGGATGTCGCAGCAGTGACTGCCTGGGCTGGGGCGCAGAGTGAGTGCTTTCTACCCAGAGACTTCTGTCTGCACCCTGCAGCCCGTGCCTTKGCCTGCATCCTCAGAGAATTTGCTAGCACAGGAGATCAGGCCAGAGATGAATTCATCCAGGCCTGGCCTGGAAGACCCTTGTTCTCTTCCTTGGGCAGCCTTGTGCATGTACGACCCTCAGAGACACCGGACCTTTGGATGTGTGCTCTCTGACCCTGACTGGGCTGCCCTGCAGGAGCTCAGGACAGGCTGGGGCTCAGTGTCAAGCTTGTTTTCATAATAGCAAGTTAAAAAGAAATAAGTGATTACTTGGGGAAAGCAGTCGTTCTGTGAGTAGTGCTGAGAATAATTGCTGGTTGGAAAGCATCGCAGTGAATATCTTGATGCCCTCATAAATAGGGGCCCAATATCCACAGTATTTTTTGTTGCTTGGGTTTTTTTTTTCTCTTTCCTTTGTTACCAGGTGAGGGTCAGCACAGCACAGCTTTCTCCAGGGAACTTCACAGACGAGTGCAAGCCCTTGTGCAAATSCCTTTTTGTTTGCAAACCTGTTGGAGTTCAGCACTGTGGCACTGTTCATGCCACAGAATGACCTCTGTGGTGTGCGTGTGGTGGATGAGGTGCTCCTCTCTGAAAAAAATACACCAAGCAGTATTGTCTTATTGTCTCTGCCCAGTGGGATCACAGRCATAACACCCTCTGCCTGTGGTACCTGCAGGGCGGCGCTAGTTTGGGGAGTGGAAGTGGCATTTGCTTAGGAATAATCAAGACCTTCATTTTGTAGTATGCCYGAGTAGCACAAGGTGGGAGGACCTTCAGTCATAGGGCTGGGGAGTTCTGACTGATGCCCCACCGTCTCCCCTGCATCCTGAAGTCCTGTTGCTGATGCASCGTTTGGAAGGGAAAGAGCAGAAGGCAAGTGCAGTGCAGCAAGGGCAGGGACAGYAGCTCAGGACAAATGTCTGAAGTGCTGCTACCGCACACAGCACTGGTGGGGAAATCATGGTGCAGGGAGGGAGTAGCACAACAGCCCAGGCTGCATCTTTTGAGCAGTCGTTAACTGCAGGCAGGGCTCCTGCACTTCTCTTTTCCATTGTTTGGGTTCCATGGCTGGGCAACCTCATTTGCAACTCCAGGCTTTTGCTTAACGCCGTGCTTTGAATCCTTATGCTGTTGCTGTTTGCTCACAGCTAAACTGGGAATAGGCTGGGACGTCCTTTCTTTTCCACCTCTTACCTGGTTGAGGATTTTTTAACATTATTGCCCATGTTTTGTTTTTTTTTTGCTGTTATCATGATAGAAGTGGAGGCATGGACATTTTTCTCCACTGCCTTGTAAGAAAGTGGTAGGGAAGATTGGGAAATATTAATAGCAAATCATGTCCCTGCTAAGCTCATGTAAATGTTGACTCTTAGGCCTTCACAGCTTTCTTCAAAGAACAGCTGTTTTTGTGCTGTTTTGCAGATGGGATAAATACCAAGTGATCCAAGAAGGTGCATGGGCAAGGGACACAGAGCTGCAACATKCAGAATTGCCCAGCCTTCTGAGAAAGCCAGAGGGACAAAAACTGCATGAGCAACTTGTCCCTAGTTGGGAAAATCATACCCCATGGTTGCCCCACAGTGAGTGGAGGTGTGCATTTGCATCACGAAGGCTGCAGCTCTTCCCATGCCTGCCCACTTCCTGGGGAAGGAGTGTACTGCTCCTTGAGGAAGGAAGTCTGGAGCAGCTACTGCACTGCAAATTCACACCTCCACTGCTGGCCACTACTAGATTTCAGAYACAGGCAGCTCAAGGAAAAGGAAAACCAGAGGCAGATGATATTTGTGCTTCTAAGCCAATTTCATGGCTGTTCCAGAAACTGACTTGTGAACTCTCATGGTTGGTWATTGTGTAAGTCCTTGATTACAGAGCTTTTTTTCAGTTTGTTCAGGCAGTAGAGTTAATTATGTGTTTAATAGAAACCAAACAAAGAGTTTGAAATAGACTCTTKGAAAATTATTTTCTTTGGTGTGCTGCTGTTTGGAAACCCCCATACTGGGCCACTTCTGTGACTGCATTTCAAACAAGTGAACACACAGCCATGACTTAGAAACTTYTGTTGGGGAAAGTGGAACAAAACCCGTAAGGAATAGCCTAATGCTGTACAAGAAATATCACAGAATCAYRGAATGGCCTGAGTTGGAAGGGACCCCAAAGATCACTTAGTTCCATAATCTCCGCCATGGGCAGGGGCACCTTTCACTAAGTCCAGGTTACTCAGAGCCCCATCCAACCCTCRAACACTTCCAGGGATGGGGTGTCCGTAACTTCTCTGGGCAACCTGGACTTACCATTCTCTCAGTAAATAATGTCTTCCTAATATCTAATCTAAACCCACTCTCTTTCACTCTGAAGCCATTCCCTTATGTCTCTTGTAAGAAGTCTTTCTCTGTAGGCTTCCTTCCCATACTGAAAGGTGCATMATCCTAAAGACTTCTCTTTTCCAGGCTGAAAAATCCCGATTGTCTCAGCCTTTTTCTATTGGAGAGGTGTTCCTTTCTTCTAATCTGTCTTGGTTGCCTCCTCTGGACCTTCTCCAACATGCTGAAAACCCCAGAGCTGGATGCAGGGTTCCAGGTGGGGTCTCAGCAGAGCAGAGCAGAGGGGCAGAATCCCCTCCCTCCCCTGCTGCCTGTGCTGCTTTGGATGCAGCCCAGGACACGTTTGGCTTTCTGGGCTGGGAGTGCCCATGGCTGGGTCATGTCCAGCCTCATCCACCAGCACCCCAAGTCCTTCTCACAGGGCTGCTCTTCATCTGTTCAGCCCCAGCCTGTGCCAGTACTGAGGGTTGTCCTGACCCAGGTGCAGCACTTGGCACTTAGTCCTGTTAAACTGCATGAGATTCCTATGGGTCCACTTGCCAAGCTTGTCCAGGTCCCTCTGGATGTCCTCTAGATAGATACCTTTTTTTCTTACGGCAGAATTACAGAGAAATTATTTACTTAGCAGAGAAGCAAGCTCAGTGTTTTTAGTTTGTTTGTGCATAGGGGTTGCTCTTTCTTTCACATCCAAAATTATTTTTCTGGCTGGTAAAGGCAGACTCCCAMGCCACTTCCAAACCATACATTATTATTAGCTAGGTCCCTGTTTTGATCTATTCTATTGAACAAGGCCTTGATGGTGTATGTTATTGCAGGTGAAGGTTTGGAGCWGTTTATTGTTGTCTCTCTGGGCACAGTGCTTAGTAACAGCAAAGTACAGACAAGCCCAAATTAGCAATTTCCTTCTCCTGGTGAAGAGAGGACAGTAAAAAATGAAAAAAAAAACCAAAACCCACATAAACAGCCAACAGTGCCTGTCAAGGGGCTCTTTTTCTTTGGCTTTTTGTACCAAAGACTTTTGGTTAATGACTCTCTTATTTTACCTGCCATATCTCTCTGTTCTTGCTCAGCTCAGGCTGACTGCCCACATTGCCAAATCATAAAAGTATCATTTCTGTTCAGTMCACCGTGATATGTGCACAACCTTGAAACACTACTGTCTTCTCAATCCCTGTGTCTTGTTCCAAGTTCTGTGCAACTTCAGGAGTATGGAAAGATTAGTTTGTTTCCATGCCAGGGCATTGGTGTTCATTTTTCCTCTTCCATGTTGTTTCCATCCTAGTTTGTCTTACAGACTTGTTCTCCCCACTCCACCTTCTTTGCCTGGGTAGTGCCTCTACCCTGCACARGTATCATTCCTAACTGTGTCTGGGCTTTGTAGCTCTGTATGATCTGCCACTGCTGACTTCCACCACAGAGTCAGTCCCTCCCAGCTGTTCCTTTCCAGTTGTGCTGACATGTTCGCTGTTCTGAAGGCATTAGTGCTCCAGCCCAGTTGCTGTTGGCTTCAGTAGTGCCATGAACATCAGTTTAGTACTGGCTCAGAAGACAAGCAAGTGTTGGCCCTTGTACTGTGCCAGGCACTTGCTTTGGTACACCAAGGTGGTGCCTAGGCTGTATTCCTCACAAACTGGTCTCAGCTTGAACATAAGAAGTTTAGACTCACGTCTACCCCTTGTGTGGACCTGTGGTTAAATGTGTAAATTCTGTCCAACCATCACTACTTCCTGGCCATGACCCTGGCTAGTTTGGCTGCTCCAGTACTGGGACACTTGGTAGATGATTCTATTAGCTGTTCTTGGTTTGAGAATTGTTTCCCCACCTGACTTTCCAGTGGTTGTGCCTTGTCACAGCATGTTCGTCCTAACTGAGCCTCTGAATACATTGCTGCATATTCAGGTGTTGTCTTCAAAGCTGCTTGGGCTGCAGTAGGAAGCTGGGAGCCACTAAGTGCTGACTTAGGCTCTTGAAATCCTGCCTCCAAATCTGGGACTGAGCACTTGTGAGTCTTGTCATTTCCATCTTTCAGCCAGTCCCTCATATAGCTCATTGCAGATTGGAAATGAAGCAGAATTTTCTACATTGATTATTTTGTGTTAATTAGGACATTATTTGTTTATGTTTCTACTCAAAAAACACCAACCTTTGCCAGCAACGAAGTGCTGAGAGATTCTTGCTTTTCCCAGAATTTCCAGGTTCTGGATCACTAACATGACTGTGAGACCTGTAGACTTCTGCTTTGCAAATACAGCCCTTCTGACAGAACAACATCATTTTTGTTGCTTAATCTGTATTCCAACTTGGTTGAAAGGGAATTACCCGTTGATTACCCCTTATATAAAGTTATTTAGGAAAAGCCTGTATTAGTGGGGAAAGTAGGAAGCAAAGACACCGTTGCCTTGTTTTGTTACGTGGTTTGTTAGTTGGTTTGGATTTTATCTCATTCTCAGGGAGTTAGAAGTGATGCCTTGAAATTAGACACAAAATGTACAATGTGAAATTGGTGAGATTTGTGCTAGTCTTCTCATTTCAATTAAAGGAGGTTTTTGCTGTACTTGGTTGATCAGTTATAATAGTTGTCTTTAATTTCTGGGATGATGAGGCCRGATTTGGCAGTGTTTCCATTCACAAGACCTTGGTTCAGGCTCATCTTTGACAATGACAGTAATGGAGAATCTCAGAAAAAGAAAAAGCAAGAAAGAAAAGGCACATAGTACAAAATGTGCAAAGAAGAGATTAAATTCTGTAGTTTAGGTCCAAATTTGGAGCACAGCAAGGCACAGAGGAGTTCCTTGATGAAGGAGCTGACAGAGAACCAGAGCATTTTAACTTCTTACACAAGTTGGATGGCACACTGCTTGCAGTAACCTGATTGCATCTGCTGCCCCACAGGTGTAACTTCAAGATTTATTTGTTAGGATCAGTTTTCTTTCCTCAGGTGATGGGAACACCTGAAAACAGGGTTTTGTGCRCCTGAACTGGAGCTGGAACAACTGAATTGATCCTATTAGCAACTTTGACTGCTGGACTCTGTGACCTAGATTTGTTTTTGTTTTCAGTTTGTATGTAAACAAACCTGCAGACTCCACATCTAGAAACAGAAGAAACAGATGTCAGGTGGCAAACRTGGCTCTTCTGTCCTTGCTGCTCCGAAGAAGGCTCCTTGCAAGTGTCTGGCTGCAAGTTTTACAGTGTGAGCATGCCAGTGCACTTTCCTTTTCATTCAGTGGGCAAGGGCTGGGCATTGGATTCTGTGCACTGCCCTGAGAGTTCTTGTAACTGGGTTATCCTGCTGTCCTCTGGCARGTGCACTAGACTGGTGGGAGGGTTGGCAGGTGCACTGTGTGTCACTTGAGATCCTCCAGCTTTGTTGCTGCAGAAGAGCACACCCCTGTCAGCAGGCTGAGGCATCAGTGGCCACTCAAGGTAGGACACAGAAGCTCTGAGCTGAATGCTTTTTTGGAGCTCAGCCAAAGGCAAGGAGTGTGGAGTAGGGCAGAGATATGGCCTTGGCTGTTCAGGAGTTGGGTGCCCCTGTGCAAAGCTTTGTTCTGCATGTGMTCAAGTTCTGACTGAATTACAGTGATGGATCATGGTGGTCTTATGCTGTGGCTTTGTCAGATGCCTGATCGCAGGAGCTCACTGCTTATTGCTATTACAGAACCCAAAGCCTSGGGTGGTAGCTGCCAGCTTTTCCCCATGGACAAAAAGTTTGYCATCTGGACCCCTTACAGGCACATGCCTGCAGAAGTTTTAGGAGAAAACTTCCTTTCACACCTAAGAACTGGACTGCATCCCTATCACCCTGCTGTCCAGTCTGGTGAGATAGAACTTCTCGCYCAGACTGGATTGCAAGATCCACAGGGATCTGTGTTGGCTCCTGCATCCCAACTGACAGTGTTTCTGACTCATAGCAGTGGTTCTGAAGACTGATTTTTAGTTTTCATCAAGGAATTCAGATGAAAAATACAGCCCAACTTTAGTTTTTGTCTGTTTGATTCTGTGAGGGTTTGTATTCCATTGAGGAGCCTCTGCTGTACTTGTGTGAGCATTACAGCTGTAACCACTTTGTCCTCTAATGTTCTGTTTGTTGAGCCTGTCCCAGAAGTGCACATTTTCGGTGTGTTAACTGTTGTCTCAGCTCTTCCCAGGACTAGCAGCATCTGTCTTGTGACATGGCAGTCATGTGTGTGCTTGGTGCAGTGGTGTTGTCACTGTCCTCATCTCTCCTTGTTTATGCATCTGTGTTTGGCTGTGGTTCTTTCAGGCACAGTGGTTTTCTGAGCACTCATGCCTGGGGCTGTCAAAGGCCTATTTAGTCACACCACATTGCTTCCCAGGGAAGAAGTATTACTGTTGTTGTTGGTCCAGTCCCTGTCTGCTCCCTGGTCAAGGTGAGCTTGCAAGCCAACTAACATGTTCTTTCTCATTTGCATTTACATTTGTAGGTCTTCTAAGTACTGCTTCTGTTCCYCATGTCTTCAGTATGTGAAGTGTTGGGTTTTTATTTCTCTAAATTCCTACTGCCGTACACTCTCTTGAGAAAACTATTCATTGATGCTGGAAACCTGCAAAATACTATCAAGGTTTTTGGAAAAGGTATGGTTTCTATTATACTTGTTGACTTAAAATGTCTGTATGCTATGATTACTTGCAATAATCTTAATTAAGGCTTTTATTAGATAATTTGAAAGATTGATTGCAAGTAGGATGAGGCTGAACATAGTTTTAAGAAAACAGTTTCTTCTTCTGACCTAAGGCAAAAAGGAAAGAATAGGTGCAATTCTTCAGTTTTTTGTTGATAATAGAAAAAAGATTGGGTTCCT
This sequence comes from Alauda arvensis, assembly GCA_902810485.1. Classification (NCBI taxonomy): domain Eukaryota; kingdom Metazoa; phylum Chordata; class Aves; order Passeriformes; family Alaudidae; genus Alauda; species Alauda arvensis. The sequence goes on along the minus strand of CADDXX010000008.1, from coordinate 1,273,577 downwards.
CAATAAAATTTTTATAATGCAGCAAGATTAGCAGCTATATGCACATCCACACCAGACATCATCCATTTCCAGYATGCCTGGATGAAAGATGCTCAGACACCAAGATGTGTGAACAGTTTCAAAGGGATTAGATGGATAGATGCAGGATAGTCACGCCAGGGAATCTCATACATGTCCCAAGTGCCGTCTTTGGCTCAAGATATCTCTCAACCCTTGACAGCTTGAATTGAGGGCAGGTGTGAGTGGAGGAGTTGTTTGTTCTGTAGGTTGTGGGCTTCTGCTCTGCTGTGGATGTGGAAAGCCTGTTCCCCAAATGTAATTGAGATGGGCTTGGAAGCTGATATGTAATGGGTGAGCTGAAGTAAGCTTGGCAGTGTCCCTGCTGGAGCATTCAGATGCCCACATGCTCTCCTTTTTCACAAACCTTACATTCTTGAGCATGCAGAGGTCACATATGAACAGACAAGTACGTGGGGAGCAGTTGGCTGT
>CADDXX010000008.1:1210293-1272856 GCA_902810485.1 Alauda arvensis | reverse complement strand
GTTTAGGAAGGTTAATCCATGGATCTTAAGAACAGTCCTGTCAGTTAAGACCAAATGTGTAACAGTGTTTTGCCGGCAATTAACTATGATGTCRATCCTGTCCTATTACTGTCTCAGGGAAGATTTAGGTAACTGACCTTGTTCATTTCTCAGTATCTTTGCTCTTARCAAGATTAGCAGGATCACTAGCTTCAGCCAGAGCTCAGATTAATCTTTGACAAAAATAGATACACTTACTCGACTTCCGCAAAGTCAAGTCTGGTAAGGGCACTACAAGACTGTTTTAGCAAATAAAATTTTATTTTTTAATGGCAGATTTTATGTGCTTTTGTGTGACCTGTTTTGCTTTTTGAGTGTGTTCATTAGCAACATATAGTGTTGGAGCCTGATTTGCATCTTAGTTTCTCAAACCCTTCATTTCTATATGGATTATCAGTATCCCATTCCTTCCATATTCCCCAGACAGCACCATGTAAGAAAAAAAATATTTATTCAGGGCCATCAGACTGTCAAACCTCAAATTAACTGCATTTGCAATGATGCATCAAATCTGGCTGAATTTGCTGCAAATAAATCAGTGCTGCCAGGTTCTACTTGATGCAGACAGCAAGCATTCAAGCATTATCTCGTTCTGTCCAAGGTAAAAGCTGAGATTCTGGCTGCCTTTGCTGAGTGTGTCTGGTGGAGAGGTATGGTCACACTGGCCACTTGTAATAGCTGTAGGGAGAGACTCCATGGTTTGTGGGGAGAATATCGTACCTTGTTGCTGTCTTGAGAGCACCCCATGAAGACTTAGCTCCTCTGCCTTTCAGCTGGCTCATTGGGATTTCACACAGGATGAGCCATCCTACTGCCACCAAGGACATGAGTTTCATGGTGTGCTTCATTGGCTGAGTGGGGAGCCCAACACAAGCCTTCTTTACACTTCTGCCTGAGAGAAGTCAGCATAGAATGGCATCATCCAGTTCTTTGCCTTTGGTCTCCCGTCACCTTTTAGCATTTGRAAGAGCTCCCTCCAAGCTCAGGGGAAGTGTTTGTGTTTCTCATAGGAACATATTGTATAAATATGCTCTGCACTAGCAGGAGAGCTGCAGCCCTGCTCTGGTGTGCTGCTGGAGGTATGCCAGCACAAAGTGGTATTCAGGACTCTGGTACTGACACTACAGTTCTCCTGATGCAGAATTTTCAGTTGTGATTTTCAGTTCTCCTGATGCAGATTTTCAGTTGTGTCAGGTAAAAGCTGTACCTTTGTTTGGGATACTGGATTAACTGCTTRAAGATTTTAACCACTGAGAAAATTTCATCTAGATGTTGTCCTGAACATCTCCGTGCCTCTCCAGCTGCAAACCTTTGAGTCCTGGCTCCTGCTCATACCTAAAGAACCACRTTGAAAAGCAGGCTTTGTTGTTGGTTTGGACTTGTTTTGCAGAGGGGAGCTGGCTAAATCACTCAGATATTCAAAATCCACTGGTTTCTTTTCACATTTTTACTTCTCTGCCTTCTGAAAGGTGCATAAGTTAGAATCCGTGGGTAAAGAAAACGAAAGCAGCTTAGCTTCCCATGGTTACACAGGAGCAACACAAACTAACTGTTCCCAGTGTTTCACTAGACATCTCACTCAGGGATGTGCAGCTTTGGGAACTCTGGTTGCTAGCCTAGACCAGAGCTGTCTCAGCGGGAAAGACRTGGCCTTAGCCCCTGCTAGATAGATCTTGTGCTGCTGTTCTGAGYTCCTGCCTTATCCTGGCAAAAACAGCCCATTCTGCTGGGAATGTGCAGAAGTTTGATTGCCTGATCATAGAACCACAATTTCCAGATATAGAATATTTAGAGTTGGAAGCAACCCACAAGGATTATCAAGTCCAGCTCTTAAGTGAATGGTCCCTGCAGAGCTCAACCACAGCCTTGGTGTTATTAACACTGTGCTCTAACCAAATGAGCTAACCATAGGTCACCTGTGATAGCAATGCCTATAATCTTACAAGAACTTCCTCAACGTCCATATATGCCTAAGGAAATTCCTGCCTCTGGAGTTTCAGGGTATCCCCCAAAGTGCAAACATATACCAAACTCCTCGGTAGTTCTTTGAGAGAGGAACTAAAATCACTGATGTTATWTTTGGCAAAATGGGCTCTGGAAGTTTTYAGAGCTAAAATSTCCGTACTCAGGTAGTTGAAGATAYCCCRAGATGAGGTGTATCTATACTCTCSTTGAGACCAGAGTCTGTAATATAGACAGGTAATGTGCCTTTCAGTCTTGTGTTGGCCACTGCATTTCCAGTTTCACGGCAGCCTCTGTATATGGCTTGACTCTGTAAAATGCAGGCATGTCAGGAGTGGCTGGGAGCTTCTAACAAAGGCACTTCTGATGAAACAAATCACACTGTACAGCCTAAGTCTGAGATCCTGTACAGTCTCTGCTGCTCWGCCAGTGTACAGTAACTTATTATGCTACAGTAGTTTGATCACAAGTTTCACCCTTGTGTGAATTTATAAGGCCTGTTTATAAAGATAAATGGTCTGTTGTCACAGCTGGAGTCCCATGGGATAAGCTGCATTTTTGTAATGTCCAAAAACAAAGTAGCTACAGCCATGATTTTTCGGAAGGATGAAATGGAGAAGGAAGAAAAGGTGAAACCACATGCATTTTTATTTGCTTTGAAGCTATTGGTAAGTCAACAGAAGAAGACATGGAAAGCTCAAGGTTTAAGCTGATCAGCAGGGGATGGAAGTACTTGTTGTTGGTACTGCACAGTGCCTGGGTGAGCATCTCCTTGAAACTCTGCCAGAGGAGAACCTGCCATTTACATACTTCAGCACTCTGAGAAAGCTATTCACCTAAAATATGTGTGTGAATTACACTGTCTAGAAAGTGTTGATGCTCTCTTGGAGTAATGCAATTTCAGACCTCATCCAGGTTAATAAAAAATGAATTAATCACTGAACTGAAAAAGATGCTTGCTTAGGTACAAATAATAATGACTGAACTTTATTTTTATGTGAAAACAGAATTTATAGTCCCAAMCACTAAGATGTATGATTGGTGCTCTAAGTGAGGGACAGTTTTTTAAAATGGAAAATAAATATAAGCCAAATAAAGTAAAAGGAAGAACTTAAGCATAAAAATGGGAATGATAATTGGAAATTGTTCAAGAATCCTAATTAGATCCCCAAGAAACCACAATTCTGCATTTGCAAAGATGAATTTTTTAGTTTTAAAGTAAGCTGGTTTGGTTAACAAAGGAGATTAAAGCAGCAAAAAAACCTCAAAATACAATTAATAGAAAAATAGAGCAAGCAACATAAACAAGTAATCTGCAAGCAATGGCAGATGATGGGGGAACTGAAGAGTACAAGTGAAGAGCTTTTGGGAAGCAGATTTGAATAATTAGAAGGGATTCTTTAAATGTATCAGGGATTTCTGAAATCTTAGCAGCGGTTTAGGCTCCATACTGACCACGAGTGAAAAATCATATTGAAAAAACAGTGACAGAAATAATCACTATTTATTTTGTGATGTTTGSAAAGGAGAAGACTCTGTATTCATAGCTTGGTCACAAGAGAATGTTTTCCGCTCTGCTGACRAATTGCTTCCAGTAATTAGGAAATATGTTAAATGTCACTGTTTTTAAATGTTCAAAACAATGGTTAACTTACAGTCCATGATTTTTAGAGACTAAGCCAAAGGAGCTCTTTGAATCATTAATTGCATTTGAAAAAAATCAGGGGAGTGGAAGAACATTAAGTGGCCTATTGTAAATAGCCCAGAGTATTTGTGCATGCTTATGAARCAGCTGCAGATGAAGAGTCATCCTCCACCAGTGACTGGAAAAGCTAAAAAGAAGTACTAGAAGTGTCTGTTCCTGGCCCTGCATTACCCAGTGGCTTTGTCAGTGATACAAATACAGCATAAGTGTTGGCACAAGCATGGAGATGCTGTCTTGGAGGGGACGTAGCCAACAGGTCAGCTGTGGGAGCAGGGCTGTGTCACCTGAAAAGCAGGGCTTGTCTGGTGCTGTTCTGTGCAAGGCTRTACATGTAGAGCAAAGCACAGATGTCTTTGGCCTTAGGTTTAAAGCTAGCAAGACTGGAGGCCTTGTCTGGAACATYCAGGCTTGGAAGACAGCAGTTAACATGACTGCCAAGCTCAGTAGTTCAGCTGAGAGGGAAGTTGCGGTCCTCAGGTGAGTGATAGGAGTAGAGGAGAAAAGTTCCGAGGACCTTAGTGTAGGAATGCTGCCTAGTTCTGGTGTCAGCACTTCAGAAAGCATTGAAGAGCTGGATATAGGCCAGGAAAGAGCTACATAATTATTCTGGGACCTGAAGACCATGCTTTTATAACAGGAAAGTAAACAAATGTGATCTGAAAAGCTGTGTCCAGAGAAACAGACAAATCRTTCCTTGAGTTTGCTTGGGTATTTGAGGMAGCAGGACAAAATAACARATGCTGTATGTCTAGTGGCCTAGAYGCTGAGGAAACACACTATCAGATTCAATATCATTGGTCTCTAGTGAAGGCAATTAGATAGTTTAACAAATTTCCTTGGGACCTAGTGGAACTGCCATTATTTAGATGTCAAGTTGCCCCCAGATATCTCTCTGAAACAGAAACTGTTTCTAGCTGATTTGTGCATGGTGTCAATGTACATTTTGATCTGTCTGGCTAGTGACTGTCTTTACACTAATGTGAAACCTTTTACTTAAAATGATGCATAGGACAATAAGTATTTTCTAAAACAGAGGAGAGGTAGTGTGGCTTCAGCAGGCCAGAATGAGGTGGCAGCTGCTGGTCAAAGCTGTGTGCTCTTTGCTGCACATCCTCTGCAAATGGGCTGAGCTTTAAGGAATATTAAAATTAATGTCAAGAAGAGGGGGTCTTGAGGTACTGGAGGCCCTTGCTAGCTTGTTCAAAATGCCCTAAAGTATCACTCTGTGTGTGTGTGTATGTGAGASAGGAACCAAAAGGCTTGTAGGTCTGCTTGCAGTGCTGCAATGCCTGCAAAGAAAGATCCCTAAGGAGCAGGCACCACCTCTTCTGGACTCTGCTTACCTGCCTAGCAAGGAATGAAGTGGGACCTGAAAGCCGTAAGGCTGCTTGGAAGCCACATTCCTGCTCAGGTTAGTCAGGAATGAGCCACTGGAGTTCAACAATGCTTTCATCTCACTGAAGCYCTGCCTTAACTTCAGTAGTTTACATCTGCTCCAGGACACTGTAAAGGGCCTGTTTCTGTCAGGCACAGGGTAGGGGATGGCTCCCAGAGCATGGCAGGGATCCATGGCAGGTGGACAGAGTGCTCTGTGAGCATGTGGTGTGACRCTGGTCCCCTCATAACCACAAAAGCCCTTGCCATACTCTGTGCTGTCAAGTGGGGGACCTGGGATTTTGGTAAGTGATAACAGCCCCAGCTTGTCACTGTCCCTGTAGCTCTGAGCACAGGGAGCACCAAACAGATGAAGAACGATTTTAAAAGCACCTGTGTTTCCAGGTCCCCTTAATTGAAGGCTGTCCTGGAATACTAGACACTTCCCTGTGTGCTCTTGTTGAGATGTCTTGAGTTGCTCCCCCCAGCAGTGCTTTGTGGAGGTTACTGGGACAGCAACAACAGTGTCAGGGGATCCTGTCGTGATGCACAGGGGTGGGAAACTGTAGCAGCAGTGGTGATGGTAGGTAGCTGAATTCAGTTACTCCTCTTGTTCTTACTCTCAGTATTTCCTCCCCAGATGAGGTTCATACTGTCTGAGGAAGCTGCAGCATTTCTACACAGTGGTGCTGTATTTAATTCTGTGGGAGTRATCTGGTTTCTTTTGCCCAAAATTTGGTTGTTATTTTAGGCTTGTCCAGTTTGACAGTAAAAGTTAAGACTTCCAGCTGACCAAAGGMATAGTTGGAGCTCGTTACCATGGTTGCAAATCTGCTTCTTAAATGTCATYGTGTTGTCACTGTTAAAGATAGCATTGTAGTTACAGGGGGTATCCCTTCTGTCCTCCCCATTTCTCAGTGAGAAACCTGGCCAAAGACATTGCCTTGCTCAGGTAATTTTCTGACAGGTAGTGTTTCAAGGCTGCTGTGGTGTTTTTGAAGACCTGTCCTGAGTGTATCTGCTCCCCGTTGTGGTAGATTAGAGAAGATGGGTTGCCTGTGTTGCTGGGGCAAGACATTTTTGTAACTTCCAGAGATCATGGGCTTGTAGGGGGTAGTGCATGGCACTTCTTTCATGTTCCATTTGCCATGTATGATYGTGCACATGCAGCTGAGCAGAGGTCTAGAATTTAGAGGAGTGACATCCTTAGCTCATAAATTAGGGGCATAAATAAATTAGAGTCCTTAGTTGATAAGATGGTGTTAGTTCATAGATTGGACCTGATGATCTCAAAGGTATTTTCCAACCTAGTTCATTCTGTGTCTCTGTGTGACTATGAGACAGGAGAAACAGGTGTTTCCAAATACCATTGTCTTGAGATGTATGTTCAACCACAATTGTTGCTTCTGTGTATCCTTCTACCAACAATACCTCTTTGAAAGGAACCCCCCTGCTGGCTYTTTGCTAAACTCAGAACTGGTGGCTGTGGTTTGTCAGGGAGTTCAGGACTGGATGCTGGCATAAAACAAGTTCTCTGGCAATGCAGTAGAGTGATGGTGATGACTCTGCCTAGTTCAGATAGTTGTGATCCCATGTGCTGCATGCTTTTCTATTCTTGCTCTTACTGTATGTGCGGGGGATCTCTTGAGAGCCTGTTGGTTCGAGCAGGTCTGTGGAACTKCTGCATGGCACTAGACCTCACCAAGTCAGGGCATTTGCCATGTGATGTAGAGACAGAGTGGTCAAGAGCTTTGGACACAGTATTAAACACTCATGTTCAGTACTACCTTCCCTTGAGATGGGTTTTCTTCTCTCCCTATCTAAACAGCAGTGTGGTTTAGGGCATATGTCACTGCTGATTGTAGAAGTTAAGTGAAATGTTACTTCATGCCTGTATGTTTATATTCACAGCAACAACAAACCCCATTGTGTGTGTGTGTGTGTAGCTGGAGAAGGAGAGAGATAAAAGCATAAGGATTTGAGCTATTCCCATTTTCTGCTTTCAGATGGTCATTCTTTTGTCCCACATCCGGGTCCTAGTTTTATAGAAACTCYCAAGTCRGGTCTGGTTTGCCTGGTACTACAGTGCTCTGTATAATCCTGCTGCTGTCACTTTCTCCATGGCCTCTGAACTCCACAGGCATCAGAAATTCAGTCCTGTTCCTCTTCAGCATGGGCTGAATTTTTTTTTCTTCCCCTCTGCCAAATTCTGGGCTCATGCTATTTTCTGCAGTAAGCACAAAGGGGCAGAGCTAGAACTGAGCTTTAACTGAATTCCTGCCTGTCTCCTTTTTACTGTTTAACATCAGTACTTGGCCAGAACTTTATTGGTTTGGTTTGGTTTGGTTTTTTCCTTTCCTGTATTTTTCCTGGAATACATAATGGAATTCACAGTTGGATAGGTCTAATGCAAACCAGTGGAATGCCTGACTGTAATCAAGCAAGCACTTTTGCTTCATGTTTAAAAACAAAGGCAACCATTAAACAAACGAACTTTCCTGGCTGTTGGGTGACAGGCACCAGCCCTGCAAAAGCATTGCTGCTTCAGCTCCTTGCTGTAGTGGCAACAAGCCTGCTGGCAGCTGGTGTCTGCTGAAGGTTTGTTCCTCAGCATCACATGCAGTGTGTGTGATGTCCTGGCAGATGGGTGCAGGGCTCAGGGCAGCTGCTCTCCCCACTGTGCTCCTGGCCTCATTGTCCATGCTGCAGGTGGTGGTCCAGCCCGCCAGGAGAAGACCAAGATGGAAGCCCACATTCCTGCCAGTCCCACTGCCATGACTTTGCTACACACTGCTTTGAAAATACCCTGTGGGAAGGGCTGTGTTCCCGGCTGGATTCGTACAGCTGCATGCTCTGCAGGTTGCACAGTCAGARGTGCAGGGAGGGGTGGGATAAGRCTTAAGTTTCCACTCACTGACAGGYCCTTGTGAAGTCAGAAGGAATGCTCTTCCCTCCAGCTGGGAAACGGAAGCCAGAGCATGGACTGGTGATGGGGGTTCACCAGGGCACATGCTGTACATAGATAGTGCCATTCCACTGGAGGTTAAAGAACTTCCCAGGGTCTGGTGGTGGGAGCTGTGCAGACATTTGTCATCTTCTCCCTGGCAGAGGGAACAAAAACATGACTTGTTTCAAGGCTGGCAGCARGGCAGTTGCTGTAGTGCTGCTGCATTTTCTCAGTTATTTTCTCCCTAGTTGAGGTTCCTGTTTTTAGAAGCTCACCTGCCTTTCTCAAGGACTTTCAGTGAGCTAGAGGCTCTCCATGTTGCCACCCGTCCCAGGGCACAATGCTGTGCTTCTGTTCAGAGCCTTTTTCTTCCCCCTCTTTCTCCCATCTTTTTTTCCCAGTSACCCATGCCAGGCAGAGGTGCAGTWCTRCTGAATTAGGAGGAACATCTGCTTTGAAGCTGAGGTCTCATACCAAATGACCATGATGTTCTTCAGTCCCAGCATCTCTGTTTGCACATGCCTGCCTCTACACTGTTAGAGCTCAAGTGTTTGTATTGGCACTGCTTGAAGTCCTGTTGGCTCTCTGTTCACACTATGCTTTCAGCCTTGGCACTCCTAGAAACTAGTCAATTTATCATCCAGGGTCAAGCTGTATGCCATAAAATGGAAACCTGGAGATTCACCAATGTATGAGTATTCACATTAGGTATTGTAAGTACTACATYAGGTTTTCAAACATCCTGTAGATAGCTTACTCTGGTTCTAATAACATTTGCCCTGGCCAAGATGCTTTCTTCCATCTCTTTCAATCCCTAGAGGCAAGCAATTGCAGATTAGTTAGCTGATAGCAAGAACTTTATCCTGGCCTAGACAGTTCCAGCAGAGGATTTTATTGATGGGCTTTCATAGCTGAGGGTTAATACGGTTGGGAAAGAACTTTTCTGAAAGCTGTACTGTATTTAGTTTTAATGAAGGCAGAAACTGTACTTGCTTCAGACTGATTTGAGTAGAAGCAGTCATCCCTTATCTCTGCTATGACCTCTAGTAAGAGTGGCAGGAGAAAATTAAGGTACTATCTTGTTGCTAGGACTCACAGGAATGAAAATCCAGAGAAGTGTCAGGTCTCAGAGAGTAGTGACTGAAGCCAACCAATTTCTCAGCTTCAGCTCCTACCAGGAAGATGATCTGATTGTCAGTCACATGCCATCTTATTTAGKAGTGGCAGAATTGTGGTAGGAAACAACTCTGCCCCAGCATGAGTCAAACAGCAAAGGGATTGCTAGTTTAGGCTTCAAAACTGCACAGCATGAGCAGCTGTGGGAAAATGGGTTGTGAAATGGTTGGTGCAGCAGTGGAGAGGGCTGAAGTCAAATTTCTCAAGGACAGAGACTGTAAGTCTGAGAGATACTGCAGTCATTGAGTAAGTGACAGCTCAATGATAAGTGGCACAATGGAACAGCTCTTAGTGTTGGCATCACTGCTTTTCCCTCTGCTTCTCCAAGCTCTGTCAGTGATAGGCACTTAGCCTGTCCTGTAGAGGTCTGGCTACTCTTAAGTTTACATTTCATGCATATCTACTCCTCCTCTTTTTATCTGATGTTCAAGCAATGTGTAGCCTTGCAGAATTCAGCCCTAAGGTTTTCCAAGGTGGTTATTCTTACACCAGGCTCTGCTACTGACATGTAGGCGCGAGTCACTTGTTGTGCATTGCTTTGTGTGGCAAATGGAGTGGCAGCTGCATAAAGCAGTGCTTAACTGCGGAATTTAAGGCACAGGGAACAGTTTGTGAGAGAGATACTTGATGTTCTCCATCACTTTTCATATATCACTTCAGATTTTAGATGTCCAAGTCGTTTGAGGTCCCCTGTGGAGAGTCTCACAACTTGTCCTGGTGAAACAGTGAGGACACCACATGGCTTTGCCAGCCATTAATCCCTTTGCTGATTTGTGGCTAGGCAGGGCTTTGTAGGCTCACAAGAAAGGCTTGTSTTGGGAAGAAGCAGACAGGGAAGAAGAGGCAGGTATGAGGTCCACTGGATTGTAGCTCATCATGGTTTCTATTTGACTGCAGTCTTATAATGCTGTACAGCAGTTGTCCAGGGGAATATACGAAAGATTGGCTAGTACTGCATCAGTGATAATTGGTGGTGTAGACTGTGATAGCAGAGAGCCTTCTTCCTGAGTGGTTGAGAAGAGTATTTCTTTTCATTTTTACCTTTTCTTTTTTTTGATTTGTGCTGAAACAACTAGTAAATATGTCCCTGATGTGCAGCCTGCTACATCATAGAYTCTACTGAATTTAATTTGCAGTTCTTTGCTGCATCTAATCAGACATTACAAGGGAGGCTTCATTGTGCTTTGTAGATCAGTTATCCTCTCCTGAGCTAGCAGTTTACAACAGAAAATTGCACAAGACCATTTTTAGTCACTTACATTCTTTCCAGTGAGCAGTGAGACATGAAATTCGTGGACAGAGATGGAACGTAGCAGTTCCCATCACCACAGTGCAGTCTGACTCCTTTATGTCAATTTTGCATTCACTGCTTATCTGTAAAAACTAGGAATTATGATTCTAGCTTGTCATTCCAAAGTCTAGGGATTGGATTATTCAGAAAACATAAAAGACATATACTTCAATGGCTTACAAACCAGAGAAGGGTCCARTGGTGGCAGGGACAGCATAGTGGAAAATGTGTGCAGAAAATTGCAGCTAGGAGCAAGGAAATTAGAAAAGGTGAGAGGAGGAGCCGGAGATACACAGTGGTATACTGTGGAAAAAGRTCATTGTATCTTCTACAGGAGAATGAGACGTGTTAGTGGACTTATTTAGCTGTTGTCTCCATTAATCTTTCAAAGTGGAAGTAGATAACTTCCCTAGAAATGGGAAGAGATCACAGGAAAAGGGACTGGTTTGGGACTGGATCTACAAGAGAAGTTTCCATTCAACCATCTTCCTTGTAGTGTGATTTTTGTGTCTGCTGATCTGGATCTTCTCATAAACTTATTCCAGGTCATGTTAGGATTATGGCCCCTGAGGACCTGAGGTGAACTCTTTTCTCCAAAAGTTTTGTAAAAAGGACAGAGAGGCCTAAGTTTGGAAGAAAACCATGAACATGTTAATGTAATCTTGATGATGGTTTGAAAAAGACTATACTGTCATTGTTATGTGGGTTTGGGTTTTGCTTGGGATTGTTTTTGGCAAAAGCATTCTTTACCATTGAAGGATGCGTGGGATAATATGTGATGGAAAAAGAAACTGGTATCTCCAGGCTGAGACATTATAATAGGACAACCTGGCTTTAATTCCAAGACCTGCCATTGCCTTTCTGCCTGTACTGTGCCTTTTGTTCCTTGTATAACATCAGGATTAACAGTGCTGTGCGGAGCTGCCATGGAGATGTTGCAATGAATATGCTGTGCCAGTACTTGGAAATAGCAGTAGGAAAAGAGTTCACAGGAGCAGAAGACAGTAGCATGCTGCTTCTGCTGTTGGCTTTCCTGAACAAATACATCCTGGCCACATGCTCTATGTTCATTGTTTTTTGAGCCTTTCCTAGCCTRAGAATCTAGGTCCATTATTAGTAACAAGCCATTTCAGTAGCCTTTTAGGGAGGCAGAACTGGGTTGTTGCTGCAAAGGAAGCTGAGGCGGCATGTGAGGTCATCTGTCTGCTTTGAATGAAGGTGGATTTAGTCCCCCAGGAAGTCTAGGTTCTTCACATGCAGTGCAGCTATGTTACTTAATTMGATTTCAAATATTYTCTTTCAATAGCTAAGAATGCCTTTTTGGTTAAAAAGTAGAAAGCATGCATCAAGATTACAGCACATACACTTTCCTGGATGGGTACAAAATCTGTCCTGTAAGCAACAGCCAAATAATTACCTAGGAGAAAAGCAAATACCAGAATAGGGTTATTTTGCTTACTCTCTSCACTGATCTGATAGTAAGTCTTTTAATCTCAGGTGATGCTGCTATTGTTTATGATGTTTCCTGTTAAAGGATTTAGTGAACGTGTTTTTTGTTAATTCATGTTGGTTTAATTTTAGCACAAATTTCATTAAGATTGACAGTGGCCCAGTATTGCAGGGACCCAGGAGTAGCTGGGTGTTTAGTGATTTGCCTCTTAATAGACCTCTGTTTCTCCAGCAGGAATTAGGTTGTCAYGTTTGAGAAGATTATGTCCTAAAACACAAGTGCTTCAGAGGATAGTGTTGCACCAGTGACTTTACGTATTTTTGAGAAGGGGAGGATAGGTGATGTCTCTGGATTTCCTTATTTTCAGGGCTCTAGTGAGTGTGGATTGAATCATTTTGGAGAATGGAACAGTATTTCACACTTCTGTCACCAATGGGCTGGTTAAAAAAAACAGCAGGAGGGTAAATGCCTTTAGACTGGGGGAGAGGGTGTGCTGGCAGATGCTGCTATGTGGCCTGAAGATAATGTTCTTGAGAGTTTTGTCTCATGAGTGCTTTGTCTCATGGTTAAATGAGTTATGCTAGGTCATGGTAAATTTTAGTTGAAGCCTATGTGTCATGTTGATGGGTTTGTGCTTAGTGAGGGGTGATGTACAATTTCCTGTAGGTTTCTTGCGGTGTCAAGGGCATCTCTTTGCTCCAGGATGTGATGTTTACCAGATAAATACATATGTATTGGCTGAAGTAAATGCTGAAAAGTGTTATGTGGGTTGCAAGGACAAGTCTTTTTGGTCTCAGTATTATTTGGACTCTCATATTCAGTCTGCATCTAGAAATCTTTGCTGGGATAACCCAAAATCTGCATAATTCTGGATTTTTGAAAGAGCTATTTAAAGGGTCCTATTTCTTTTCAGTGAGACTGTTTGTTAGAAGATGTGAGGTCTGAATCTCCTCAGTGTTACTTTGCCTGTGTTGTGACAGCCCCATYACGGATGTCACTGCAGAAGGAGTGTGAATAAGTGGTTTTTCCAGCTGTTAGTGCAATGTAACAGCTCAAAGTGCTGGGGCTGAGGAGATTGTGTCTTSCTGGTTTGGCTGTGCTCTCAGCTGTGTTGCTATGTAACAAAGATGCTAAGGAAAAGCATCAGCATGCTTCCTGGCYCAGAGCAGAGGGGAAGTTGTGGCTTACTTTCCAAGTGCTTTGCTGAATGACTTTTCCATGGATTATGCTTACAGCCAAGACAGCAGGATAGACAAAGACAGGTGCAAACAATCATTTTCCAGTGATCTCAGATGGTGGCTATTTTGTATTTCTACAGACGTGTGCACAGTGTAACTCAGGTCAAAGGAGATTGGAACTTTTTGCGCATACAACTCTTTTTTTTATGATACTATTGTTATTACTGGATATAAAATAGGACGAAGCCACGTCCTTGAGTTCTACGGCTTAAAAGGTTTTTCAGCACAGCCCTGGTAGCTGATGCTTATTCTCTCTTCCCACTGGATTGTTCATAGCCACAGGCCAAGGATTCATGTTTTCTCATGTCTGGCTTTCAAAAGTACAACTAAAAGTGTGTGGGAAAGGGTTTCTTTTTCCACTAGAATTTTCTAGGTTTCAGGAAGATCTTTCTGTTTTAAATTGCAGTGTGACTTTAATTTCATGATAAAAGGAAACCTAGAAGGACTCTGACCTTTCTGTATCTGCAAATTTTAAAATTTTTAAACTCATTATATTTGTATGTAAAAGTTAAATTTTGTTTTAGAGGTACTGACTCCCAATGATTTTGAATTGGGCTGAAAGAGGCAAGGACTTTTGAAGTGCAAAATATTATATACAAGAACTCAATCATAGGTTGATTCTCTTTSGGCAGCTAGTTTTGAAAAATACCACTCTGATTTTCAAAAAGCTGGATGGATATGCAYTGTTCTGACTCTGTGGGCTTGTTCTGAAATTGTCATAGCTTTGATTTCCTTCTGCCCAGCAWTTCCAAGAGTGCCTGTTTGTATGCTATCTTGGCAGTCATTAGAAGAGCCATCTGTTGTATACAGATTTCTCATGGGCTYTCAAGTTTTTGGCAGTGCAAGGCAGTAGTAAAAGACTAGAACTCTCTACCTGTGAATGCTATTAGGTTGGAATTAGGAGAAGTTTTCTTCACAGCAAGGCTGAACACTGGMTGTCCAGGCAGGTGGTGGAGTCACCAATCCTGGAGGTGTTTAAGAAAAGACTGGACATGGYASTTGGTRCTGTGGTCTGATTGACAGGGTGGTGTTYGGTCATAGCTTGGATTTATGATCTCAAAGGTGTTTTCCAGCCTAGCACATTCTGTGATTTCTGTGTTTCTGTGATACACGTTGCTGTTCAAGTGTGTGTGTGYRTATGAGCATGTAAAGATGAAGCAGCAGTGTAATGGGAGGTGGCACATGCAAAGGGGATCTGAGAAAGACATGGAATTGAGAGAYAGGGTTTGGCAGAGACATGATTTGTCTTAAAAGGATTGGAGTTCTGGGAAATCAGAACTCTCTTTGTGAGGCCTATAATTCCAGTGGGATTTTGGGGGGTTTTTGCCCTCTTGCATAAAGATTTATTTATGGGACTTACCAGTGGCAGAGATTAGTGCAGTCTCACTTTCAGCAACCTTTTCTGGTTACTAGAAATATCTTGAGAGTATGTCTGTGCTACAGGAACAAGTTGAGTGGCCTCTAAGCTCTGTGGGTATCCATGAATTATTTCTGTTCAATAACTAAATTAAAAGCTAATTCAACAATGATACTTGGTATATTAAGTAGGTTTATAAGATAAACTGACTGAACTAATTTAATAAAATTGAAATTGAGGAACCAATTTGTCGGGGTTATGTGTTATAAATGAACCCCGGTTTGCCAGGAAAGTCTCTTCTCAAACCCTGAGTCTTCACAAAATGCCCGGACGACGTCTGCAGTGAAATCTGAAGTTGTTTATTTTTCCTTATCTCTTACATTCTTTCTCTGCCCAGCTGCGTTCTGCCCTGCAGCAAAGGTCAGGAGCAAATCCCAACCCACCAGGGTAGTTTCTACTTTTATACAGAATTTTACATATCCCATATTTACAATTAATTACGAATAGTAACCCGTAATATTAGAATGTGCTCGATTCCCTAAAACCAATCAAAAAGAACCCCCATTAGTGCAGAAAATGGAAGGGAAGAAGAAGAAGAAAAAAGACAGTGACACACCCAAAATCCTCTATTTTGTCCATTTCAACCACCTATGCTAAAACCCATAAATCATTTTTCTCCCGTGATTGACCACCCACCACCCCAATTCAGACCCTTGTGATCAGAACCTCATTGTACAACATTGGCAATCCCCTCCACAGGCCAAGATCAAAGCCACGACCATCTCCAGCTCCCGGTGAGGGCCTCCAGCCCCCCTGCCAGGGTCCCGGGTCACCCAGGGCACCCAGAGAAAAGCCCTGGGCTCCCACACCAATTAAGTGCCTGCAGTTGGCAGTTATTACAGTTCCAGACTGAGCTGTTTTGCAGATGACTTCTGGCCTCATAGGTTGCAGATGATTTTGTTATCACCAGCTCTCATGATTCCAAGAAAATTATAACCACCACAATGTAAATAATCTCCCAGTTGAATTATTGTGCCATGTAATGAACARAAATATTCCAGATCTTCTGGGTTTGCAGAGTTTAGCAAAATTACTTGGGAACCTGTGCTTTTGTATAGACTGTCTTCTCAGAAATTATTTCTCAGAAATAATTTGGGAAGATTATCCTATTATTTTGATCACTGACTTTCTCTCTGCAYACATTTATTTTCACTGCTTTAGGTGGCTCTTGATTATTGTGCATACAATATTTGGTTTTTTACCCAAAATTTCAGGTTGGTATTGTGGTTTAATCCCAGCCAGCAACCCAGCAACCAAGCCCCAGGCAGCAGCTTGCTTATTCCCACATGAATGGGACTGGGGGGTGRAATTGGAAGGGTAAGAGGTAGAAAATTCATAGGTTGAGATAAAGACARTTTAAAAGGAAAAACAAAAGCCACACACACATTCWCCATTTCCTATGGGCAGGCAGGCATACCACCCTATGATGGTATGGCTACCTTCCCAATAATTCCTCATGTTTATTTTTGTATCGATCCTGATTTTTGTTTCCCACATTTTTATTTGATCCACCTGAGATTATCCTTTCATTTTACCACAACTATTGTGAAATATTGTGCTATCTCCAAAGAGGAAGATCTGGTGACCTTTTTGACCTTGGAATTAAAACAATACTGAACAAAAAGGAAAACAAAAGAAAACCCAACCAAACCTCACCAAAATTTGTTGTAATAAATCTTCATGTACTAATACAGAGACCCAGGAGTCCACAATCAATTTTGTTATTTTTAGTTCCTTAGCCTATTATAGAAAGGCACATTCAGTTTGCAGCGAGAGACCCTGTCCTGGGAAGACCTCATAAATTAGCTTTCCTAAACATACTGCCTGTTTCTAAGTCTAAAATCTCCTTTGATTTCTGTGCCCTTTTGGTTTGGAAGCTCAAGAGATATGACAGGCTTGAAACCCAAATTTGTCAGAAATGTTACAAATTRATTGTAACTGTGCATTTATTCCATTAATATAGTAAATCTCATAAGCATTTGATGGATATGAAATACTTATTAAATAATGTCAGAACATATAAAGAATAAAACGAAGTGTGGAATGCTGATGGTGTTTTAGTTCATTCAGCTGAGCCAGTCTGTGATCAGCAGTGCTCCTGGGTGCAGTGTGTTTTGCAGTGCTGCACGAGTCCCAAGCCATGTGTGACTGCAGACTCCTAAGCCGTGGTACAGCTGTGCCCAGCAGCATGGAGCTGTATGTGAGCTCTAGCTAAAGCCCATGTTTGGTGTGCATTTCCTGGAAAGAGAAGCAGCAAGTGTTTTAGGAGCTCTAGCAGTGTGTCTGAGATCATGATTTTTCACCTCTGCAGAGGAGGACTTTTGCAGTTGGAAGCTTTAGTGCCAGCAGTGAGCCCATAGTCYAGGTTTCTGGTGGTTCCTGTTGAGCTGTTTCAAAGTGCTTGGTGCATCCATCTGGTCACTCTGTGAAAAGGGAACCTGGTGGTAGTGCTTGGGCTGTTTGTTAACTGTGGGGCTTTTTCCCCTCTCCAGAGTGTGTGCTTTCTACAAGGCTTCTTTTGTGTGTTAGCTGYAGTGCTTGCCAACACCTTTGAAAGACACCCCATGCTTGGTTTTTAAAGAGAACAGGGCTGAGGATTAAGGCCCTTATGACAAAAGCAGAAATATTTTCTTGTGTCAGCAGTTAAGGATTTAAAAGACTGTAAAAAACTTTTTACAGAAGATGACAATGGGACTCCCTTTCTACTGCTGCTCCTGCCCCCTGTAGTAACCTTTGAAAGTCTTGCTGCCATTCAAAACTAGGATAAAAGTTTCAGAGTRCTTTCTGGGTTTAGCCAAAAAAGTTACTGATGCAGTTGATGCTTTGTTACCTACATTCCCTTCCAAATGAGGGAAATTGACTGTACAGATTGGTGCTCATTTAACTCTTTTTTCTTTGACTTGTTAAAGTAGGAATTTGCTTCTAGGCTAGCTATGAAATCTAATGAGTGCAGTAAGACAATGGAATGGACGTAAGCAAGAAATGCACTAATTTTTTTTTTCTGGTGGCCAGGTTTTTTGAGGACTGTCCACCCACCAGCCCTGGTGCACAGTCCCTCTTTATGCACAAATATTCATTGCATCATTTYGCAGCAGGGGAGCAGAAGCTGTGGAGGTAGGAGATGAAGATGAGAGAAGGACTTGAAAGAACAGCCTTGGACTATCTGAGCATGGCWGAAAGGCTGAAGTAAGCAAATATTTTTGTTAAAAACTAGTGTTGTTGTGGACCATCAGGAAAAGAATAGAACTGATACTGGTAAGTTTAGTCAGAAACTTAATGATGAGGGGAGGATGAGAGGATACCTGGTAAAACTAACCATTTTAAAACCAGCAGAAGCAGGCACACACAGCCAGGGCTTCTAAAGGAACTAGCACAAGACACTACAAACTGCTAGGCAGCCCATTTGAACTTTCATTGAAAAAAAATGAAATCCAAGGGAACTGAACTGGRCAAATGTAGTAACAATCTTTAATGAGATAAAAGCCTTGGAAATTGTTAAGCAGAAAGTTGAATTAAAACGATTTTCAAATGTTACAAAGGTCAAACATGTCAGCACTTATATCAAAAACAGTTTTTCAGCTATTTTGAATTGAAATTGAATTAGGCCTTTCTGTTGGTAGAGAATTGCAGACCATTCTGTGCAGTGGTGTTGCAACAATTCCATCAGCACAGAAAAAAATTATGATAGGCTTAAAGTATGAATTAATTTTATTTCACGGTTGCTTGGGTTTGATTTTTGATGATGGTTTTCAAAATGTGCAGTCATTTCATGTACAATTGCCTGGTGTCCCTGGATGACTCCTCTGTCTGACCAAAATTTAAATCAACACCGTGCTGCACCAAATACATCCTCGATGCAATGTACTTAGGATTGGCCCAGTGGCTTTTGAGTTTCATGAAGCCATTCAAGATAAAAGGTTGTGCTGACAAAATTTTGAGTGCCTCTGGAGCAGAGCTATGGGATTGCGGAGTAAACTGAAAACATGGRCCTGGATTAATTGAAATGGAAGTAAAATTGTCTCTATGTTCCATCCTGGATGAAGGATAAATGTGCTAAAATATTTTCGAAAGGTCTCTGCGGAGGGGTGATATATTCCCAGCAGAGGCTGTGTGTCTCTAGCAGACAGGCTGGGAACACATTTATGATTTGGATTGACATTTMTCTGACTGTCCTTCTTGCAAAAAGGAGACTTCAGAGAAATGCCACATTCCATTGCTGGAATGGCTTRTTTCCCTAGCCAGGGATAGAGAATGAAGTAGTTACTTGCCAGGGTGTACAGCCTTCAGGTTTTGTTTTATTTGATCTGAACTGTTCAGGAATGTGTATGCAGTTGGACATGCTAACTGTGAGCCTGCTGGGTGACTCAGGCTTGCGCCTTTTGAGCAGTGCTGCTGCTATTTTTGTGTTTGTGAGCTTGCACTGTTCTGCTGTGAACAAGGCAAGAGGACTGTTTTCAGGTAGCAGTTCTGTCCACTTCATCTGAAGTGTCTCCTGGAAGGAATTGTGCTAGGGGATTGCAGTAGAGGCTGCAGAGGATTGGGGTTCTGGGTTTTGTACTAAGCTTTGATGCTGACCAGAGGACATACCAAGGGAGTGAGTTGTTTCCCTGTGATCTCACATCATCCATTTATGGATGGTTATGCAAGCACTTCCTTCCACAGTGTTTCTTGTCATCGGGCAGAGAATCAATACTGCCATGTCAGGAGAATCTGATACATCACCCTGCAACTCAAATTTCATACTGAAATGTTGACGCCGTTTGCGTCCGGGAGGTATGGAGAACCTCATTATAAAAAGCAAATGTGACAGCACTTAGCATGTGACCATCAGGTATGGACCCTATCCTTCTTCCCACCTTTGGAGCACCAGAAAACTGGTGTTATAAATGAAATGTATAAAATGCSCAGCAATAAATSMATAAAATAATTTATTAYKAAATAGAGCRACAAAATGCTGGAAAGCCACGAACAAAAGGCAGAGCCAAGCCCAGGATGGGCGCTGGGTGAACCGCAGGTACGGCCTCTACCKCACTGTACCCCTCCCAGTTCACAGAGACTGCTTGGTGCAGCCAGTTTCTRTGCAGTTTCTCTGCCTGGAGGCCACATTGCAACAGTCTTTTCAGTTTCCAACCTCCATTACATATTCATGTYGTCCTCTTTTCAGTGTTGCTGTCTGCTGAACAGTTTTCCAGACTGAGATGGGTTCTTGATGAGATTTCCGAGGGTTCGCGTTCAAGCCTTATCCTTCACATTGGCGTTAATGGCCTCGGAAGCTGGTCTCATTACTGGTCCAATATGATATCCATCTGTCCTGAGAGTCCACCCATCYTTCTGTTGCAAATCCCTGTCTCTGGCTTTACTGGCAGCAATAATACGATCCTTGGGTGTGCATTCCAGCATCCTCCCAGATTTTATTCTAATTGATTGCAGTRAGGGAAACTGAAGTTTTGTCTAACATATATTGTATCTTTTAATACAGCAATGAAAACRTGAATTATTCCTGGACATCTATAACAACTGGGAACGTTGAATTGAGTGAGCTCTGACTGGAGTTGTCAGGTCTCTCAGACCACCASTGTCACTTTCATTGACTTATTGTGGCTTATTTGGATAGTCACACAGTCAAAGTGGATGCCAGCAGTTCACAAGCAAGCAGAAGGGGAACACTAAGCCTTGGAATGAGCCTTAGAGGAAGAGGGCGCTTGGAATGGAGAAGGAAGAGAATTAATTTAGGGCTCTGGTTTGTGCAGCAAGAAGAAAGGYTTCAGCCAATGTTTCACCACCAGCTCAATGTGCTCATATAGTGTGAAATCCTATTTTTCAGTGCAAAAAGGCAAGTAGAAGCAATGAAGTGAGACACTAGCAAGTGTTATACCTAATCTTCCTCACTGTTCAGCTGTAAGTGTGTAGCTGGTTAGGGTGGAATGTGGTGTGCATGCACACGACAAAAGGTTTTAATGTCCTCTATGCTTGAAAGTCACACGTGCACTCACTGTAGTTTGGGCTCAAAATATCACAGTGGGGCTGATGTGCAAAGTATTCACTGGCTTCTGAAATCTCTTCAAAAACTTAAATTTCCTTTTTWCATTAATTCCAAACCTCTCAGCAGGTTCTAGTAGTATGGTCRTGTTTTGGAGGTTTTTTGGGATTTGAAGAGTTTGAAATGCAATTCTGAGGGATGGTGATTTCTTTCCATGTTTGATCTGTCACAAACRGATGTTATTCTATATAAGATTTCCTAACAAGATGTCTGWTGTGAATTTACTTTCCAGTAGCAAGTGCACTGAACAACACAATAATTATTGCATGTTCTGAACAGGAAATCTCTGTTGTCCTGTTAGGTTTCTGTTTAGCTTTATTAAATCATGAATGGTGCAGAGCCTGGAAAACTGGCATGGCTGGGAGAAACACAAGTCTGGTTTTGGTTGAGGAGTGGTTTTGGATGAGTGTTCTTTGCGCAATTTCTTGGAAGATTCCTGCACTAGCAGGGCTCTTGTTGGCTTTTCTTCCCAGATGAAATACTGCTGTGCCTAAAAAAATGAGACAAGACAAGTAATATTAACATTCCTCTGTTGTCAGTGAGTCCCTGTCCTGCTCATGTGTAAGGAGGCAAAAAAACTCTCAAGTGTGGACTCAAGTAAAAAGCAAGCTAATGCATCTGAGAAAAGAGTAGCTGCTAGAAAGGAGAGAGAGGTTTGGAGTTAGGTTGCTTTGGAGGGCAAACAAGCACAGCTTTGGGAACGCACTCCTGACAGAATGCAGTGTAAGAACACCTCAGTGCTAGGGTGCAGTGTGTTGTGGCACCCTGGGTGTATGCGGTGCTGGAGAAGGGCTGGACTGGGCTGCCTGTGAGCCRTGACACAGCCTGGTCCATAGGGGCCCTAACTCATAATGACTCTGGTTAGAGATTCCCTACCTGGGAATGACACCTTGCTGCCTCTCAGACAGCACATATCCTATTCTTAGGAGGCAACTTTGTGTCAGACACTGTTGTTAGTTAGTAAGTTTACAAATGAGTCAAAARTACCTAGAGAAAAGCATTTTTTGTAAGATGATCAAATGAAGAATTTCTCATGTTCATGAGAGTTTCTTCCTTCTGTGTGATGGATTTTGACACAAGTTTTTCAATTCCAGCTTTATTCTCCTTGCATATGAGGCTGATAGGAGTGTTTTAATTCCTTTCATGCATATGAATATTTTAAAAAACGCTGAAGAAGCTATAYGGTGTGGGATATGTAGAATAYTGCAAGGGCTGAATATATGCTTTGTGTTACTTACTCTGTGTCACAATCCAGCGTGAGGTAATCTCTGAACTCTTTTATCCTTAATCCAGTGTCACAACACTGTATAAACACAAGGCTTGTGGACCTGCATCTCAGATTTTTACTGAAGAGACAGAAGTGTAAGGAGCACCAGTAGGTGTTGCCTGACACTGAGAAGGTGCACACTACTCACAGTGTAATGGTGCAGGAGGGAGCATACTTCAGCAGATCTTTGGGGTGGGATAACAGTGGTGAAATTTATCCCAGGACTTTGTATATGTTTTGTTCTCATTCAGATGTAAGTTTTAAGAGTAGACTTTTTGTAGTACAAGTCTCATGCCTATGCTGTACAGACCTTCTTGAGGGTTTGTTGTTCAAAAAATGGAATTCAGTCACTTGGTAATGCCTGGGAAAGATCCCATTAATCTGTAAGTACAGCTTGTCAGAATTTACCTGGCTTGGGCAGGGTKAATATTTCAGCCACTTGAATTACTTTTCCCTGAATATTTGCCTGTTTTGTTTTTGTAGCAGTTTYAGCAACTACTCACTAAGCAACTGCAGTTGCACAATATTGTTTGTTATCTTTAAAACTGGGTTTGGAGAAAGATGATTCACATCCCATTATAACTTTACTATCTTGCAGGAGAGCTGTTGCTTTGCTGCTGAATGCTACATTCCAGAAGTCAATATATTCTTGCATTTTTCCATACAGGGAGTTTACTGGTTGAGTTGATACAGTTGCACTGTGGCTTTTTCACGTAATATCTGAAAAGCATCGCCCTGCCTAGCCCAGAAAAACTACCCAGTAATTCACTTTGAGGCCAAAGTGTCACACGGCCATAAGATAAATCCTGACGTCCTTTGTTCTTTTTTCTGTTTACWTCATCACACCCCAGGGCCTGCCTGCTTATCTTGGACCATTTTAATCTTGACAGTCAGACTTATGTAATCACGGTGACTTTGCAAAAATTCTGAGCTCTTGGCAGATAGCTCTGCTTTTCTCAGCGATCTTGGAGCAAATGTTTATCCAAGACACTTACCCTGACAGTAAGTGTGTGTGACCATGTGCTGGAACTGCTGTGAAGAACGTGACCTGCCCTGGCSTTTAAAAAAGTTATTTGACTATCTAGGGCTCAAAAGTGCTAAAGAAGACAGGGGTAGCTGTTGGAATAGTTGTCTACCTTGTTCACTGATGTGATCAAGAAATTTATTTTAAGCTGKTCTAAAAGGTTTGAGTTCAGGGATATTCTCATGGCTTTTTCGCTCCACAAAATCTTCCAATATATTTTTTTTGTGTCCATTCAARTGGTAGTGATGGAGGATACCTTTAATGAAGCTTCTGCTATCCCATTTGAGCTAGCACCCTTCTGCCTTCATATCTTGATGGACTGCAGTGACATTTTGATGGTATAACACTTCTATTTTTAAATTTAGGCAGCAGGAGAATTTGAATAATAAAGGCATGTAGTACAATGGGCAAGTCTCAGGGCTAGCAGAGGAAAATAAGAATCTTTTCTTCTGGTTTTGGATGCATTGAAACTGGCTCAGAAGTCCACAGGTTAAAATCTTCCATATTTTGCCAGTAAGTTTACCTGATGAGTGATGTCTGGTGGATCAGTTGAATTTAGACAGCACTTAAAATTCTTGAGAGGTCCTTTTTGGCATGCAACAATCCTTTTCATGAACAAAACAAAGAGAAAAACATAACAAAACTGCCCAGAAACCTTCTAGCCTTTTGCTCAGAAGTGCCAGACACTCAGCAGTTTCCTGAGTGCGTTGGAAGCAGATGGATTTTCCTGGGTCTGAAAACAAAATGTTTTGAAATGTTTCACAAAGGCAGCTTGGTGTATTGGCTGAGCTGGGAAAACTGGTCATGTACTGATGTGGACAGCCAGGGAGGTGAGTGGAGGTGCCACCTGGCAGTGGRTTCAGGTGACTCATTCCAGGAGTCTCCTCTCAGGAGATTCTTACTGCACAGCTGGTGGCTTGTAAATTTCCATCCCACCTTAGGACATGCTTTTTTTTTTGTGTGTGGCTGAGCTCACGGGTACTTTGAAGAACACAGATTTAGGCCTGTGTCTCACTATTCAAAAATTTTGTCAGCAATTCCTCTTGGAAGGCTTTTGCATTGAGAACTTCCAGCCTTTGATCTTCTTGAAACCAGCTAGGGACCATTCCAGCAGTTCTTGTTTGAAGTTTTTTGTTGCAAGTGTAACAATATATAACAATATATAAATATTATATGTGTATAAATATATATATATATATATAAATTCTCCCTTTCACCACTGTACCTGTGGAAAGGTTATCTGGTGCTCTGCTGTGCTCCTCCAGGAAGCAAGAATCTTCTCTCAAAGATGCTTCTAGTTGCCTATGACATAAACACTGGTTCAAAATTGTTGTTCTGTTTGGAGCAGCAGCCAAAGTCCTGGCCTAATTGTTCTATTGAGTGGAAAAATGTTTTGTCAGTGCTGAATGTTTTATGTGGGACATGTTTTCCTAGTTGGTAGAACTTCAAGAAAATTCAAAGACCTTTTCACATGGTTAGCAAAAGACACATGATAACTCTCTGGTCCTGTTTATGGTGTTGCAAGATTAGGTTGTTTGCTCCAGTAGCCTGTACTCTTATTTGTTCACACTTACAGGAATTGCTCAAGTAATGCACATCAGTTTTGCAGAAAGAGGGCAAAGCATTCCAGCCAACTAAAAATATGTGTTCTGAATTATTCCATTCCACCAAAGAAAAGGTGTACAAGTGCTGGTGAGAATATGTTCAGTATTCTGAATTTCTAAGACATGTTACTTCTAGAAGCAATTTTCCAAACTGTTCTTGAGTTTAGTCCTAAGCTATACATGGCCTGCRGTAGAGAGGACAAATTAAAAAAATACTGAAGGCAAGTAGGGACTTGTGAGAATTTTTCTTTCATCTAGTAGCACTCCAAAGAGCATCTGTGAGCACTGAATGAAAAAACACGGCCGGTGAATCCCAGGTCATTACTGCCAAGTTTGTTTAGTTTCTGTAATTGGGGGTCAGGGAGATAAAAAGTGCTTCCAAATGTTGTCCTTGAAGCTGTGAAAGATAGGCAGTCTTCAGCAGTTTTACTAGCTTAGTCCTTACAGTCACAGGCACAGTGAAGTGTCATAATTTCTGTTTTTTTACTTGCTTTCTACTGTTGGAAAGCCTAATTGTTTCCTTTCTAAGAGAATTTTCCTGTAAAAATACTAAAAAGTGTAAAAAAAAAGCCTGTTTTATTAACCTCAGTGTTTTAGTTTTGTTTCAACTACATTTAAAACTATCCAGTGGAAAGGAAGGAGGAGGAATTGGTTCAAAGCAACTATTTTAGCAGAAGCTTATTTCAAACAAACAAAATGCCAACTRAAAAAACTTTAGTTGCAGATGTTGAATTTTAAAAGTATACTAGTCTCAGCCCAGGAAACCCTAGTTTCAGGGTTTTTTTGCTTTGCAGCTTGGTTATTCTTTTAACACAATCTTGAAAYGGTTCTGTTAAGTGTCTTGTGAAGTAAATATTGGAAAAAAAAAAGAAACAATTGTTTCTARTGAACTGGTTAGACAGTTCTGTAAATTGGAAGATGAGTATATCCTAAAAGAAATCAGGACTGATTTCCTTTTCATTTCAGTCRTTGTGCCCAATGATTTTGGAGCTGGACATTGCTAACTGAAGAAATGCTGAGTAGGAGGCAGATAGGAATTCTAAGTGTAGTAGGTTGAAAATGGGGAGGGATTTTTTTTTTTTGCCTTCAACTTTGCTTCAGGACTGTAGAAACCTGAGATTTGACTAAGGGCTAGTCCCTAGTTCTGTTTCTTGAAGTAAAAATGTATCAGGTGAAGATTTGGTGAAGGTTTTTGAAACAAACTTTGCTAACATTTACAAAATCTTTAACAAAGATGGGATTAAAAAAAAAAGTTTAATCCTTCTCTAGTAATGTGCAAATATAGATCATCAGTTCAAGGATTTTCTATATGAGAATGCACTTTGTGAAAGCTTGGAAGAGTCTTGCAGGGCAGGAGGGAATCCCAATAAGCTTACATGGAGAGTTCTCAGGACAAGTGCAGTCACAGRTTCATAGCCACATAATTAACCCTATAGTAAGATGGGAGCAAGTTCCAGCAAGGTCTTGGAGGTGTCCAGATGTGAATTACAAGCCATCCTGAGAAATGGGAACAATCTACACCACTGCTGATCTTACTCCTYATTCAGCACATAGTGGGGCATTTATTTCTGCTGTAGTCAGTGGAAACATAAAGATTGCATTTTACACTGTAAATCAGTGTAAATTACTCAGACAGAAGACTCTGTTTTAGTGCAGTCTATTACAAGTAAATGGGTTGCACTTCTTCCAGCAGTGCTGTAAGTAGTGTTTGTTTGATGCAACATTATCAACCATCCTTCTGCAATAAGAAGAGAATGACAAATTCATTAATTACTTCTAAAGCTTTTTTTTTTTTTTTAAATAGCTCTTAGTTGTAAAAGGGTTGGCTTGTGTATTCCCATTTAAATTCCAGATGACAACTGAAAGCCTTCAGTGTCTTCTATTTGGTCCTGGTAAGACACACTGCAAGAATTTGGCATAAGATGTGTTAGTGTGAGTTTGTTGTCAGCAGAGGCAGAGATGAAATTCTTCACTGCCTTTGCCTGGGTCAGCATCTTTTTGTCTGACTTGAGGCAAACTGGATGTCATCTAAATGACTTGGATGATCCTGCTAAGAAAAGTTGCTCCCTCTACTTGCAATGATGGCTTTGAGGAAAAAAGCCAAATACAAATAATACAAAGCCCATGGGAAATGTATAACTCATAAGTAACCTAAAGTAGTTTCCATTTCCTTTTGTTTAATTGATTTCTACTTCRTCTCTTGTCTGCTGGGCGGGTCCTTCATACAACCTGTTTCTGCTAATGGCTTCAATCCAGTCTTTCTCACAGAAGTGGTCCAAGTTTGAGAATTTGCCTCATTTTTCTCTCTTCATTACTAAAGAACTAAAGTTCTGAAAGAGATTTAGACTGCCCTGAAGGCTGCAGATGGTGGGTTAAACCTCCTTTTGCCATTTTCAGCCTGTGCCAAAATCAGGTTTCTCCTGCCTGTGTGTGCAGGAGCTCCTCATGGTAGGTGGGTTCAGGYTTCCAGGCTCTGGCTTAACCAGTCCCTACCAGTCCCAACTTTCTGTTGAAGGCTCACCCGACTTCTAAGGAGCAAGAAATCCTGCTTTCTTCTCAACACTTGGCCTCCTGGATCATTACCATGACAAAGGAGGATTATTGACTTTGATAGTCATGATGCTTTTGATTTAAGGCCCGCTTTGATTTGGGGCAATAGTGTTCACTGGCCCAGAGAAGCAATGGTCTCCTCCAGGTGAAGAGCAAGGAGAGAAACATGCTTTTGAGAARGAGGAGAAAAAGAAAGAAAGAATTGGCTGAAGAGGCTGAATGGAAGCTGTAATGGATGCAGTTAGTCTCTGGGAAGGACCAAAAGCAGCCCRTGATTCCTTAAGACAATTAAAAGCAAATTGTCCGGCTGAGCGATCCCAGAGCAAGGAAGATGCTCCCCAGACTATAATTCAAGGGACTGAATGGCCCTCAAAAACTGAGAGCAGAAAGAAAAAAACAAAACCCGAAGATGAGGCAAATGATGGAACAGATGTGAGTGCTTTTGTTGGGAAGACTTGGAGGCTAGCGGGATGGCGATAGGCTAATTTGAGGCGAATAATGCCAGGTTCCTTTCATATGCAGAACAGCACTTTGATCCAATTCGGATGAAAGTACTGAAAAGTGGAGAGGATGGCAGGGGGTCTTTTGTCTTTGACAAAAAAGGCATCTGCCAGRCTCTAACTCCCTTCTCCCCACCCCCTTAGCCTAGCAGGCCACTCCAACAATGCTAGCAAAAGTGTCTCCTGACAGCTGAAGAAATCTCCAGGAGGAGAATGAGGCTTGCAGCAATATGTATACTASAGAGCTTAATCGATTTTTTCCACAGTACAAAAAGGGAGAGGGTTGGGGGAAAACAGAGATCACAGTGAAAATGGGAGGTGGGAGATAAAAAATCCCTTTCTAATAAACTTGTTACTTTTGTTCTCYGAATACATCTTTTCAGAAGATGCTTTGATGCTAGTATGAATACATTTAATGGAGCAGAGTAGGATAGAATTGCTGGAGGGGGTGTGGGAAATAAGGAAGAATAATTTTGTGGGGAGGATGAATGYAGAGTGATTTCTGTGGATTCCAACACAAAAAAAGAAACAGTAAAATAGTGTAATGCAGGAGATACCTGCAAGGCAGATGCATACTTTCTGTACCACCTGCTGGAGGAGCTCAGATCTACCCAAATTCTTGGGTGTGATTTTTAAGCAAAATTGAAAATTTCTTTTTAACCTTTACATATTTGCTGTTTTCTTCACTGCTTGGAATTACTAATAATGAAAGGACTGCAGGACCAAATGGGGATTTYGGAAGGCAAGCAATATTTGTGCCTAGCAAATATAGCAGTTTCAGGCCAGCTGCTGATCTGGTCCCTGCTTCTARTACTCTGTTGACTTTCTTCAGCTTTTCACATCTGGTAAATAAGACTGAGATCCAATTTGCAGAGTTTGATGGCTGTGGTCTTCTTTAAGCATCACTTTGCACCTAGTCTGATGTTTTCTTTGTGAAGTAATGCCARATAATGAGTTACCAACTTCTGAGCAAGACCCATCTCAGTAAATTAAATTCTTTAAAAATAACAGGTTCAGCTTCCCTTTTCTTGAGACCCTGACAATGTTTGTCCATTACTATTTACTGAAGATAACCTTCTCACCAGGGCAGAGCTTTAAGCAATATCTGATACTGCAAAAAGCTCTTGTTCCTTTACCCTCACATCCCCTTCTCTTTCTGCTGAGGAGTTTAAATTCTTCCAAGAAGGTAGGAATGATAGAGGAATTGAGAGGAACTATCGCATTGCTTTGAGAGGCTGTACACTCATGCTGATGGCAAATTGTAACACTGTGTAGTTCTTCAGTAGGTGTGCCATCATCCCCCCTCCTGCAGATGCCACTGTGCTGTTCAGACCAGCTAATGTGGAGAGTATTTTTGATGATAGCATTTCCTGTACTCCAGTTGTGCAAAGCCTGATGCATTAATTACTGCAACTCATTACGGAGAGCTAATTGTCAAAGACATTGATGCTCTCTTGATTTCTGCCTCTTTGTTGTACCATGACTTTTCTTGCTTCTGGTGCAGAAGGACTTGAGCTGCTGCTGCTGTCCTCAAAGGAGCAGAGACCACCTCTGTCCCTCACAAGGTGGAGGCCCACTCTCTAGGTGGGGGACTTCAGGTGGTTCTTGAGTGACTTCTCCCTCATGTCCTATGTACAGTGGTAGGATGCAGGTCTGGGTCTGAGTAGGGAAAGATGTTGATTGTTGGCAAGTCTGAGCTGTCAGGGAACAGTCTGTAGTCCTCTGTGACAAAAACAGCCAATGCATTGCTACACAAAGCACCAATATGGCCATGGAGTCCAAGGCAGGCTGCTGGATGCTCTGTCCCCAGGCAGCTGTGGTTAGGATACGACGTAGGAGTGAGCTGGGACACTTCGTTCTTTAAGATGAAACATGAACAACCTCATTGTAAAGGATCTTTTGTGCTTTTCCATTTGGGCAGGCAAGCCCTTCAGCTGCTGCCATCCTGAAATGTCTTCATATGTCCAGTATCAACTCTCACAGCTCCAACCAGAATGATGTACTCTTAGCAAAAGCCATAGAGCTGCTAAAGCTGGGGCAGTTTTTTTTTGTCACGTCAGTAGTAAAATCAGAAATATGGAGGAAGAGAGGGTGAGTTGCCTCTGTTTCTGTGAAATGTGTGCAGTGATCCTCCATAACTGTAGGTCRTAATTGAAATTTATGCTGTGCTTTTGGGGCAGATTTATGTAGCTCTTTGCATTTTACTGTGTGCTCACAGTAAGGAAGGTGCCTGTGTGGCTTGGCCTGGCTGCTACAGTCCAGACMCAGTCTGTTTGGAGGCAAGACTGAATCTGTTTCACCTGAAGCACTTTGCAGGGGAGGAGGGAAGAGATCTGTACGGACCTGAGGGTAGCATGCAGAGCAAGTGACAGCCKGAGTACAGGCTGCAGGGGTGCAGCAGAGAGAGGAAGATTGGCTTTTTTCTCACATCCCACCCAGCAAGGCTGGTGTTTTCTYCCCAGAAGCCAGTTGCTCTCTGCTGGCTTGTGTTTGGATGAAAATCAAACAGTAAAGATTGCAAAGCCTCTTTGATGTTCTTCGTCTACAYTGAGGCAGAGCTACCTAAGCAGCTCAGGAGGCTGTTACAATTCCTGACTGCTATCTGGATAGGGACTGTCTGGTCATTGTTTCAAAGTCTGGAAAAGGACACATTGCTTTAATGGTAAATAATCAAGCAGATGGTGTTCTATAGCTTAAAAATAGGCCATTCCCATGGAAGTGYTTTCAGCTGGGCTGGCTGATTGTATATGACATTTTCCTGGCATGGCCTGGCAGTCATGGCTGGAGAAATCCCGTATTTTCATCATGGATTTGGCTTGTTTCACAGCAAGTGTTGTCTGGTCATTAGCATCCACTAGGAATTCTCTGAAGCCAAACAAGTGGAAAGTGATGATTTTGGAGTATGATAAAGCCCAGCCCACATGCAAACCTTTGTTCAGACATAAAGTGGTTTCAATTTGGTTTTGTTCCATTTACTTTAAAATCAAGCAAGGTCCTTTGCAAGATAGCCAATGCTTGATGTACCTTGCCTGAGTGTCCGCATGGAGTTATTATTTTTAGTTTGTAACGACAAAGTGAATTCTTTCCCTTTTTASAAACATGAGATGTGAATGAATGTTGCTATTCACCCTCCCAGAATTAATTCTATGTTATGTGCTCTCATACTGGGTTATATACACAGTGATTTGGATCCCAAGAGGTAAGTCTAGCTGTAGTGGGGACAGCATGATTGCAAGTCTGGTGGAATTTGCACCTTTCTGCAGAAGACAGATGGTTGTGCTGGGGGAGGGAAATTGCACCCGTTTGTTTCCACATCTGCTCAGTAATCCCAAAATTTGGTTCACATAGTCTCAGCACATTGAGTATGCTTACTCATGTGTGAGTTTCATAGTGTTGGCAAATACTTCCAGGTCTAGAGTGCCTTTGATGGTGTTTGAGGCAAATATCCAGGAGGAGTTAATTACAMAGAGAGTTACCAGAGCTTAGAAAATAACACTCTCGTGAGTAATTTTTGAAAAAATTCAAAGCAGTACATCTGAGCTTACTTCCTTTAAAAATAAAAATAAACCAGGAGGTAGTCGGAAAGCTTGTTACAGATGTCCAGTTTCAGTGTGAAAACCAGTGGTAGCATTGAGTGTAAGCATGAAGAGATGTGCTCAGAATAGGTGGTAGTATTTTACTTGCCATGTGCTGACAGAGGGCYGCTCCTTGCACGGGAGCAAGCTCCATGCCTCACCAAAGGTGCCCACAGGCATCCCATGTTCAGCCTGGGAGTTCCCATCCCAAATCTTTCCTTGGCTTCCTGCCTTTCTGGGGCTTGTGGCTGCTGTCTGCTGTGGCTGGAGCAGCTAACCAGGGGTCACAGAGATTCTGGATCTGTTTGGCTTCAGAGACACCTGTTGGTCCAAAGTGCTCTCTTGTCCCTTTCAAGTGGCTGCCATCCTCATGGGCCATGCATTGCCCAGGGCATGGGGCAGTTCCATCACAGCCAGTGTCAGGCCCTGAGACCACTGCCTTGGGAGAGCCCTGCTGGAGTGRTGGAGGTGGGGAGGCGGCCACATCTGGAGGATGGCCTTCTCTGATCCTCTCTCTTTATGGGCAACAGAAAGGTCCCTGGGGGTAGGAGCTGTGGCAGCTAGATAGTTTTCCTTGAGGAAAAGGAGAAGGCTAGGGAGGAAGGAATGATGGCAGCACCCTGCCTGGGGAGGCTGTCAGCCGTGGGAGGCTGAGTGCTGAGCAGCTGCAGAGAGAGCAGCTTCTCACAYCCCCAACAGCCACCACTCTTCCCTGGCCTGCTCCAGAGAGCCATTCCTGCCTGAAATAGATGCAGTGTCTGAGAGGAGATACAAAGCAGGAAACCACAGCCTGTGACTGTTCTTGCAGATGAGGAGGGCAGGGCAAACAAGGAGAAGCCATGCTTAATTTGGGTTCCTGGCTGAGGAGCTACAGGAATAGGAGTCTGTCAGGCCCTGGGGCTCTGCGGTGGTCAGGAAAACTGTCATCTAAGGGAGCAGGATTGCCCCTGTTTCARCCTGCCCCTTTGTATCATCTATATTAATCAAGTCACAGGGAAACCCCACATTGAGTTAGATGTGGTGAGTCCATTCCCTCTGAGCAGCCAGGAGCTCAGGTGTGAGTACCTGTGGAACCCTAAGAGGCATGGGTTGGTGATGTCTAGGCTGGCAGGCTCAGAGCAGGAGCAGCTTCAGAGAGCCTTCAGCAGTGGCTGTGTGTCTGTGACCTTCTCATGGGATGAAAAGAGAACTTACCAGGAACTCTGTCTTTTCCTCCCTTCTCCCCCTCCCTCAGGTGGTCTTTGCTTTGAATCAGACTCTCTTGCAGCAGGAGAGCCTCCGAGCAGGCAGTTTCCAGATCCCCTATACGACAGAAGACCTTATCAAGCATTACAACTGTGGAGACCTCAGCTCCATCATCTTCAACCATGACACTTCTCAAGTGAGTCTTGCCGCTGCAGCCCTTGTACTACGCACATGTCCTTGTAGTGCTAACCCCTGTACCACGTGTGCTCGTCCCTCCTCAGGCAGACCCTTCCTTTCTGGGAGAGGGCCAGGGGCATGTTGCTGCCTCCCTGGCTCTTCTGCTTTCCTGAGCCTTCTGTTCCAGCAGGCTGCACCACCTCAATCCCTCTCTTGCACACAAGCAGCGAAGGTGCACTTGGCTTTCCCTTGTGRATGAGTGCCTTGTTTGCTTTAGTATCAAAGCTCTATGAGTTAATCACTTACTTTCTTAAGGATCCTGTGGGATTAGGCTAGYTTAGGTATGAGCAAACTTAATGCCAACAGAGAGCAACAGCAGGCTCTCCTGTGTGAACAGGAGCAGAGAAATGCACTCATGACTTGGACACTTGTATAAGGCTGGGCAAGTTACAAGCTTTTTAATATCCCCCATCAGTATGATGGTGTGCTGTGGACAAGGCCCAAAGAAGAGAAATGGAGTGAAACAAAGAAAAGATAGATTTAGATTGAATGTGAGGGGAAAAGAGACCTTCTGAGACCTCACAGACTTGGGTGAGGTTTGGAGATGGTTTCCTAAGCAGCACAATGGAATGCAACACTGATCTTTAAAATGAGAAAATGCCCAGCAGGGACCAATTTGGCCTGTTTGGGCTGTTAGATTAACTAACCTCAGGCTGAGACGTCAGGCCTCTGTGTTCTTGTCTGTGAGGTATTGCCTGGCAATCTGCGCACGTCAGTGAAAACACAGGCTCTGTCCTTGGAGTGCTGAAAAGGCAGGTGTTGATACCTGAGCTTTCTGTGCAGAATTTGCTTTCTGTGGCCATTTGATACATACAGTGCAGAACTGCAGAGTCAACCCTTGCTTCTCCRGTGCCAGGCTTTGAGCACGTGCTGCTGCCTTCTTATCCTGCACACCCACCCTCCTGCAGGTGCAGGCAGCCTGGTCTTTAATACTGCCTAGCTTTTACACCGTGCAGTCCATGCATAGGTTTCAAAGGATATCTCAGAGGAGACCAGCATTTTGAAGGATGCAGATGCTGCATCAYTATCCTGTGGAGATGTTACAGTCTGCGGACGTTGCCTCTAGGTCCTTGGAGAGAGCAGCTCTTTCTGAGACATGCATGTTGCCAAGGGAACAGCTGTCCTTAATGTGAGGTGCTCCACCTCAGGGCACTCTGAGCTCAGCAGAGCTGAATACTGATAGTTTGCAACACTGTCAGTTTCTGTTTTAAGCAGAACTTCTCAGTAAGTTGTATTTGACTCCATGCTTGGCTGGTAGATGTGGGCTAACTACCGTTTGGAAATATTCCGTAATGGTCTCTGAGTGGCTCCAAAGTCTCTTCATCAGCTGCATCCTTGSGAGGGAAAGCACCTGGCTTATTAGTGGCTCTGCTCTCCAGAAATCACCACTTGCAGGCCCTTTAGTTACCCAACCCCATAACTGAGAGCCTAAAGCTACTTCTCAAGAAGCCAGGATTGCTGCAACAATTGCAGACCCACRTTTTCTCTTCACTGGCAAGCGGTCAGAGTAGAGTGCAGTCACAGCTGTCCTTGGGGGCCCCAGGGGAAGAAACCAGCATTTTAAAAGATACCGTCAGGACAGGGCAATTGGAGGTGGTAACGGGTTCTTTCCTGACAAAGTCTGGCCCTTTTAAAGTTTAGGGATTTTTTTTTTAACTGCTTCAAATTACACAGTTATTCTTTGGCAGCCTGAGGGCTCTGATACCAGTCAAATTCTCTTAGAAGAGCATAATTATCATTATAGTTATCTTATACCTATGGCAGCTTAAAAAAGAGATATGTAGTTAAAGGCAGTCAGGGGAAAATACTTTCTTCARCTGAGCAATTGGGATTTAGGATCTTCAGTGTTGCAAAATGATAGTATTTGTTGACTTTGAAAAAAAAAAAAAACCTGGCTAGCTTATGAAATGATACATTGAGAGAAATTAAGCACCATGCATCTTTAGAAGTTTGCTGCATATGTTTYTTAGCTTGCTTTGGGTTTTGTCCTACTGATGRTGCCTTGAGAGATGAGGGAGTTGCTAAGCTCTGTGTGGAGCAAAAATGCCTGTGCATGATGGCTGGCTGTGAAATAAATTCCCCTTTCATGAAGGCCTTTTTTTTCCTACTGTAGGTCCCAAATTTTATTAATGCTACACTTCCAGCCCATGAACGCATTACTGCTCAAGAAATAGACAGCTACTTCCGGCAGGAGCTCATCTACAAACGGAATGAGCGAATGGGCAGGAGGGTGAAGGACTTGCTGGAAGAGCACCCAGACAAGAGTTTCTTCTTTGCCTTTGGAGCTGGTATGTGACTGTGGTATGTGTTCAACTGAACTCATCCTTCCTGTGTCCTTTAGGAACATTTTGCAAATGCTTGCCCCAGTTAAAGAGGGGTCAGTATTTTCACCATGGTGGACATGGAACTCAGCTTTTCCCCAATTAGTTGTACCCTACCAGGAAAGTGCAGGAGGCTGTTTTTCTTCAGTGTACAAAGAGCTCACAGGGCATGTGCTTGCTGCACTATCTGTTAATTACAGATATATTTGTTGAATGCAGAGGCAAAGATAYTGAGTCAACTACAGGGCATGAACAGGAGGAATAGGTCATAGACATGCACATGTGTTTACTGTCTGGGCAGCCAATGCAAGAGGATAGGAGGAATAGGGAGCTGAGATGAAAGGCAGCATGTCTGAGGCTGCACCAGTGCTTGAATTAACCTTTCAAGGACATGTTCAAAAGAAGAATATGCCAAATTGTGTGAATCTAAGGGACTCAATAAATGCAAGGGAAGAAGCAAGGCACAGTTTYGCCYTTTTCTTCCTCCTGCAGATTTGTACCTCTTTTGTTGTGCTTCCACAAGGAATTTGTCTCTGCTWCTACTTTGGAGCAGCGCAGTGGGTCAGTTTGGGCAAAATCTACTCTATTTTCTGCCTCTCAGCAGTCAGCAGGACTCTACAGGYATATCCAGCAGCACTTCCAACTCAGTAAGGTTAGCATCTACACTTCAGACTAGGGCTSGATGGAGGGTATGAACACGATTGTTTTGCCATGACTCCCATCCCTTGTTCAAGCTCCAGGGAAAGGAAGAAGTTAGGATCAGTGTTAGAAAAGACAGGTGCTAATTCCCAGAAAAGTATCACATCCCCTCTGCCATGAGCCATTTGGCCTTTGGGAAATGTGGAAAACCGAGACTGGTGTCAGTATACATGTGTGGCTTTTCAGTCTCAGTGCATACTGGTTTAGTGAGGATGAAAGATCTAGATAAGGCAAGGAAAATATTTACTTAAACACTAAAAGCATTTGTATTCAGAGTCTGTGAGAATTTCTGCACTTGCAGCAGGGAGTTGTGGTTACCARCTTAACATAACAAGGGCCCAGTGTGTGAGAACCAGGACATCAGGAAAGGTAGCTGGACATGTTTGTTCACATGTGTGTGAAGATTGTAACCTGAAGTCTTCCTGCAGCATCACTGCTCTGTGCAACTCGCTGTCACAAAGAATAGTGAAGCAGGCCCTGGTCATGTCTTTCTGTAGGCTAAGACCAGGGTGCTGCTGCACTCCACTGCTGAAGTTCTGAGCACCYTTGAACCTGCTGCATTGGTGTGGCTGATGAATCCGTGAGCCAGCCCCAAGTCCAAGTTGCAGGAGGCCAGTTGCAGATATTTGGGCTTAGGTTACTGCATCACAGCTCGAGTGATGAGCAGCCTGTGTAAGCAGACATATGTGTTGCTCTGGCATCTCCCAAGAGCAASATCCTTTGAGAGGAGAGAACTCCTTCCCCTCCTTGCACACACTCTGAATCCCAGCAKCTGCAAATCACATATCTTTAGATGGTTTTGTGTAATTTGTTTCCCCTCCCATCAGTGTCTTTCTATTCCTGCTCTTCTGTCCCAGACTGTCTTCATTGTGATTGGTGTGCACAGCACTGCCCCAGAGTCCAGAAGCACTGCAGGACCAGGACAGATCCCTGTCCTTCTTAATTTCTCAGCTTTCTTGTTCTCARTTTTCATGACAGTACTAAAATCCTTTCCCAGGCTTCCTGGAATCTTGCTTTTCTTTTTCCTTTTGTTTTCCCACCTCCCCCTTTTCTGTGTCCTGATTGCCAACATTTCTATACTGCAGCACTCCCAGGAGCCTTGTGCCTAAATGAACACCCTTGATCTTTGGCTTCTGTGTACATGGCTTGGTCTCCAAGCACCTGGTGTGCTCTTCTCATGCTTTTCCATCATATTTTTGAACCCAGACTGCTTCACTATCTTTTCTGGGGACTTTGAAATTGTCTCTAATTGCTCTCTGGCTTTGATACCAGTCTGTCCTCTGTTCTCATCTGCTCTTCCAAGTAATTCTGTTCAAAGGATAGTGCCAGCCTCCCACATTTAACAGCACAATTCTTGATTACGCCCTTGTTTGACTGCATGAGGATTTTTCGTSAGTTTTTGCTTGTTTGTTTATTTGTTTTGTTTCATTTGTTTCTTATTARGCATCTAAATGAGAAGTAGCATCAGAGGATATATTGCAGAAAACAGATSAATTTCTACAGAATTCTGAGGTTTCCTGAGTGCATATTGCAATTATGAATTCAGTCTTTCATTGTTTTCCAGCAAGCTAATTCAGCCTTTTGCTTATGCAGATTGCTGTACATGATAGATAATTATGTGGAAGAGTTATTTTTATGCCAGCAAGCATTGAAGATGAACAAATATCTTGTGATCAGTTTTAAGCATTGCWTGGAATTGTACTTCTGTTAATTACTGTGAAAAGGTTCCAAGAGAGTGCTCATACAAGGCAGGTTAGAATGAGTAGTATGAAAAGAGTAGAAAAAGAAAAGGCATAGAAATAAATCATGGCTGCATGGTGGTTTGCCCTCTTCTGATCACCAGTGAAGAAAGTATCTCCTAGCAGTAGCTTATGAATTGCAGGACAAGGTTGTATTAAAATGGTAGTAGGATATTTAAGGGTSTCCCAGTTAGAAGGGGAGAGAAGACTTTCAGTTGTTTTCTTTCCAGATTTTTTCACCCTGTATTTATTTTTAAAATAGCAAGGGTTTTTTGTAAGGGAAGTTCAATTTTTCAATTAATGAAACACCATTGAAAAAAACACTTTTATCATCTATTATATGCAAAGAACATCATGGTTTGTGAGTGACTGTGGGATTCCATATACCTTCTCTTAAACTACTTCAAGTATTTTTATTTCAAATGGAGGAAAATTGGAAAATACTGGTTTATTTTGTATYCTAACTGTATTGATGGGATTTAGAGATGTGTAATACATTGTGCAAAAGAAGTCTCTTCTCTTTTCAGGATATAGCTGCATGGCTATAGATGTTGACTTCTTGCATGGAATTACTTGTGGTAATTTGGGCYATAATCAATTTGTTCATTAGATTCAGCACATTTTATGCCTTTTTAAAATCAATCAGGCAAACTCTCCCTATATTCAGTCAAAAATGCTCCATAGTCAGAGCTCATCTCTGGAACTGTTTTTGTTTGGAAGTAATTTGGACCAAAGTGGAGAACTAAAAAATAACAGATTTTGCTGAAAAGATCCAAAACATTTTGCTTCTGGCCAGAGTGCAAACAAGGAAAGCTTCAAGCCAAAGTAARTCTCTTTTAGGGAATTAAAGGAAAACATGGGAAGAGAGAGTTGGCAGTGCCAGCAGCATTCCACTAAGTTCAGTAAAGATTTAACTAGACAGGCCTTTATGTATGGCAGCACCAGGGTTACAAGCCAGGCCTACTCCCTGTTGACAGTGGTGGAACTTGTGAAGCAGAGCCAGCTATAATATTTCACCAGCAGTCTTCCTTCCRTATGTATTTTTGATTTCTCTGAATTCTGGAGAATTCTGAATTCTGGCCCATTCAGGATCTAGATGCTTAGCCAGTGTAAGTGACAGCACAAGTCATTCCATAGCCAACCAGGTAATGYCCTAGGTTTCTGGTTTGTCTAGGAAGGGAACACTGACATAGTAAGAACTGTGTTGTCCTGCTGTACTGTGGAGAGTTTTACCACTTGTCCAGGTTTTACAAGGGTGCTGCATGCTGGCTAAACCTTCCCAGAGTCAAGGGATAGTTCATACTGGCAGAGAGCTCTGGAAGTTCTCTGATTCATCCCTCTGCTCAGAGCAGGATCATATAGAGAGCAGTTTTCTTGGGACTGGAGTATGTGCAAAGATGAAGACTCCAGAATCTCTTTGGGTAATCTCTTCTAGTGTTTAATCACTAAAGATGCTTTTTCTGATGTTTAGGTGGGACTTCTTCCTGTGTATCAATTTTTGTCCATTGCCTCTTGTCATTTCATGGGACATCACTATTGGGAAAAGTTCTGCTCTGTCTATTTTGCAACCTCCTATGCAAATGCAATATCCTGTATTTATGCATAACTTATGGCCCACAAGCCTTCTCTTGTCCAGGCAGAATAGTCTCAGCCTCTCCTAGTATGACACATCCTCTAATTGTTTCATCCTCTCTGCGGCCCTTTGCAACACTCTCTCCCATGTGTCCTCCTCTCTTTTGAACTGGGAAGCTCAGAGCTGCACRCTGGATGGACCCAGATTTATGTTACCAGGGCTGAGGAGCAGGGAAGCATCGCCCCCCTCAATCTGCTGGCCACGCTTCTCCTCACACAGCCCAAGAGGCCATTGGCTGCCTTTGCCACAAGGACACATTGCAGGCTTAAGGTTACTTGGTAATTAATTAATTAATTAATGTTAATTGATTKCTAATTACTTGATGACCACCAAGACACCACATCTTTTTCTGCCAAACTAGTCTTCAGCCAGTTGGTGCTCAGCCTGTTGTGGTGCCTGGAAGCTGCTCCTGCCCAGGTGCAGAACTTGATTTGCTGAACTTTATGAACCAAGTTTCCCCTCATCATAAATCCATACTGACCACGCCCAGCCATTTGCTTATSCCTGACACATTTGGAAACAGTTTGCAGGCTAATTTGCCCCACCGCTTCCCCCAGGAATACATATGTGGCTGAGCAGTTCATAATTCCCCAGATCCTTCTTCCTGCCCTTCTTGAAGACAAGAGTTGTACGGGCTTTCTTTCAGTCCTCAGGGACCTTCCTACTTGCTGTGACCTTTTGAAGGTAATTGAGAGTGGCCTCCAGTGACATTAAGCAAGCTCACCCAGTTTCTCTGGATCTGTCCTATAGGGACTTGACCATGRCTGGTCTATTTGAATGTTCCTTGACCTGATCCTTCTCCACCCATAGTGAACCTTCTTTGCCCTGGACTTTGCYCCTAGTCACAGGAACCTGAGATTCCTGAAGGTTGGTTTGACCCCTAAATAAAGTAACAAAGGCATTTAGTACTTGGCCTTTTCAGCATTCTTTGTCATCAGGTCTTCTGCCYCCTTCATTGCTCAGATTATATTTATCCAGTCTACATTTTACTGCTGATGTGCCAGTAGAGGCATTCCATGTTCCTGTTGATGTTTCTAACCAGATTCAGCTCTTGATGGGTTTTTCTTCAGCGTGGTAATTTTATTCCATTTCATTCCTTTAGCTTACCGATGGTTTCTGTTGAAAGGGCTGAAGAATAAGAGAGAAAAAACCCCAAACTGTTRGGGTTTTATTATGTAGGAGGCAGCATACATAGTGGCTTGATATCTTGACTTTATTTTGACAGACAAGACCTCTGGTGAATCCAGATTTCTAGGAGCCAAGTTTAAATTCCCTCTAGTCTCTCCCGCCTCTTTGAACAGTTGAGAAACTCCAAAGTGTCRGTTCATGAATAAGAAGTACAAAGGGATCTAAGATTCCTTATATCCCTATGGAAGAAATTACTGACTTCAGTAAGAGAGGCTGGCTGATTTGACAACCTCAGAAGCTGTTCCTCTTAATCTTGAGAACACTGGAAAATTCCTTTTTCTCTTAGAGCTATTTTTCCTTGTTGCTCCTGAAAAAAACATCATTCTGAGGCTTTAAAATATAGTGGATGTTGGTATGCCACCGTTAACACAAAGAAAGAAAGGATTTTGGTGAGAACTTCTTCAGTTACCATTTCTKCTAGTTACTGAAGGAAATAACAAATGTGTTTATTTGGCATTAGTCAGACTGTATGGAGTCAAATCTCCAGGGACTGACTGGATTTTTTTTCCCAGACAATGTGTTACCACCAATGGTTACCCCAGTCTGCTGTAGTCTACCAAATGGCTTTCTTCAGCTTCTCTAGGTTTTGAGGCAATCCTTATGATGTGAGAGGTCAGTTTTGTGTCAGCCTTAGGTGCCACATGTGTTGGATCCATAGGCATGTCTAAACTCTTTTCCATCAATCCTTATGTCACCAAAAAAAAAAAAAAAACAATCCTGGGGAAAGTGGAATTGTGCTGAATCTSAGTGCTGTGTTTGGTGGTACTATTTCATGTAGATCAGTATTACTTCTTGACATTTTCTGGAATCTGGAATCTTTAGATGTGAAATTATGCATGAGGAGCAAGATTTATTGTCTCTGGGTGAGAAAARCTGGGAGAAAGGACCTGTCAGAAGTGGGTGTAAAGAGCAGTCAACARTGCTAAGCCCAGGATGTCTCTGTCCAGCTTGTATGGGTGTATACACATAAAACAAAACCAAGCAAAAACCTGCCATGGGAATAAGAAGATGAGATATMATTTTGGAATTTGGTGGGAATTCGGAATCCACCATGGAAGGTTTGAAGCTGCCATCAGTACATTTGGAATTGGAGATATGTGCTGCACARGGAATGCAGATTTACCTATGCCTTATGTAAAAGATTTGAAGTGTTTAATGAGTAAGTTGATGAAAAGTCCC
The DNA here is from genome assembly GCA_902810485.1 of Alauda arvensis. Classification (NCBI taxonomy): domain Eukaryota; kingdom Metazoa; phylum Chordata; class Aves; order Passeriformes; family Alaudidae; genus Alauda; species Alauda arvensis. The sequence continues at coordinate 1,231,516 of CADDXX010000008.1, read as the reverse complement.
TAAGAAGGTGAATATTTGTGGATCCTGGAAGAGGTAAAAAAGAAGCTGGGGGGAGGGGCAGGAAGATAAAGTAGTGATAAAATTGATTTAAAAAACAGATTAAATAAGTCTTGTGTGGCCACCTCTCTTCACCCTGGGCTCAGAGAGCTTGCTGATTGCCTGCATGCTTCTGTCTCTGGAATGCAGCAGCATTTTAACTTCCTTGGGTGGGAGGAAAGGCTGAGAGCCTGAAGGTGTGCCTGTACCTTTGTAATCTGAGAATGCCAGATACAACCCAGCAGCTTTGAGACTGTTTTCYTTAGTAGCCTCTTTGAGTCCTCAGAATGCTAATGACAGGGTTTATTAGAACAACAACCCCTGAAGGGAAAAGATAATGTGTGCAGGCAGGACCCACATCCAGCGCCCCAGGGTTCACATGAAGGGCACTACTCCTGACATCTCTGACACTGAAATGAAGAAAGCTTTGCATTTCTCCATTRGAGGCAGTAACTTCTGTTCTAATGTATTAGTGCAGCTGTCAAAATCAGCCAGGCCAAAAAACTGTGCTGTTTCTGCTCAGGTGCTCACAATCTTCTTATCATTGCTGGGTTTACCCATTACTGCCTTCACTGGGCAGCTAAAGTAGAAACATTTTCATCATGCAGTGTGTGTTTTGAGCCAGAGGAATTTCAAGTCYTTAGTAACTTTTTTGCTGGAAAGGAAGGAGTGGTGTGTAATGGGAGCAGGTCCAGTGGCAGAGGTGAATATTGTGAGTATTGTAGCTCAGATATGACACTGGTAGTTCCTTTCCTTGCTTCCCCATAGTGCTGGCTGCTGGCATAGTCACCTGTGTAAGGGTCTTCTTGTCCCATAGCCTAGGGCTTTATCAGTGAAAAACTCTCAGTAAACGGGTACTCAGTAGCTAAGGCTACCTGAATAKAAGCTGTTTCTCTTATTTTTTTTACAAAACAAGCAATATGGGCTTGTMAACTTTTCTTTTGTGTTAGTCATAAATTCAGTCTTATAATCAGTGAGAAAGCTCTTTCTAGCTTCAGTTTTTGCAGATTGCCAGGATGTCTGACTTTGCCCAGGGGTAAAAATGGGAATCCCTGGGATAAAAAATACGTCTTATGTTTAAGAGGCCTCATTTTTGACAGAAACAGGTAGATKAGTATCTTCTTATCTTTCACAAGAAAAATGCCTTCATTTTGCCTCATGCAGATTGTAACTCCACATGATTCTTCTACATGGTATTAGAGCATTTGCCCCATGTTGTGCAAGGCTACTTACACAATATCCACGACTTTGAGAAGCTACATTGGTGTGTTRATTAGCAAACCATATCACTTTTGGAGAAATGGAAGTTTATATTTTTTCCTGCTGGGTGAATTCAAGTTTGAGGCCCTTTCTTTAAGTCTTTTCATGTCTAGGGGAAGTACTTTTTTGGGCATAGAGAACACCACTGTTGCACAGTTGTGCCCACCAGATTTTCCTGTTTGGTTCAAGAGTAGTCAGGTATGACCTACTATGGTTTTGTACTAGTAAAAGATTCCAGGAAATCATGTTTTTGTGGATAAACACTTATTATGGTGTCAGTAGGATAAAACTTGGGTTTGAAGTTTGTGGAGTAATACTTCACTAATATTTCATCTTGTAGGTAATCACATGAAGGATTTTGTTCGGAGGTTCTGCAGTCTGAAAAATACAGGAGAGCATGGGAGGGCTGTTTTTATRGGATTTGACCTGCAAGCCTGCAGAAGTATTTTAATGTGACATACTTCTACATCTAATGTGAATTCAGGGATTCTTTAAGTTGACTTACAGCATCATTGGTGCCGCCTCATCCTCTTCAATCTTTGTTATTTCCTTCTCCCTACAATATTAAATTTGTGAGAGTACTATGCTCTTTGTCTTTTGGTTTCTGTTCTGGTACCTGGACCTTTCTGGACTTGGAAATACTGTGAGAAGCAAGAATGTACTGGATTAAATATTATATGTTTTGCATTTGATGCACTTAAAGGGCAGATTTGRAATTCCAGCCACTTATGACTGATCCCGGTTTTCCACATATTGCTTGGATTGTCTAATKTAACTGTGCAAAATTTCCTCCTCATGATTCTGGGAGAAGTGTGAGCTTGCTACACCTGGGTACATCATACTTATGCTTGAAAAACGTGCAGAGAAAGCATATGTATGAAGGAAACTGATCTGTAATTTARTTGATCACATCACTTGCTTTCCTTCTTTTGCTTTGGAACATAATGAATATTTTGTCTAGCTTTTTCCCCCCATAACTGTACTGGGTTAAAATTACTCCAAGTTCTGCATCCTGGTGTGTACTTAAAAAATATAACTGTGTTTATGTTAAAGGCAAAGTTGGGAAGAAYGAAAGCAGATGATAATTGCCATAGAAGGAAAGACAATATTTGCCATTTCCAGGAAGTTTCTAAATAACTGTAAGATCCATACTTCTAAGTCTTTCTTTAAAGTATTCGTTTCAGTGACCCATAGAGTCTCTGGCACCTGAAGTCCATTTGAGCGCTTGCAGTCCAAATAAACATCCAGCTTTATGACATCCCCAGTGGCTGGAATAATTTGTGCTGTTTTGTGATTGCAGTGCTGTAATTCTYTGCTTTAGTTGTTCCCACAGCATCTTGGAAGTCAGCAGTCAAGATCAGGTTTCCTAACAAACAGTTGTGTCTTTACATTGTCTTGGGGTGTTTGTAAATGATGAGGTCTTGACATGCTYTTGGGGAGGATGAGAAGTGCTATCTTTCTACTAAAGAAAACACTGAATTATGTATACATGAGGCTTTCTTTTTACATAACTCTAAAAGGTCAAAGAACTTCATTTGTGAGTCTTACAGTCTTGGCTYCTGTGACAAATTAAAATTTAATAACAGAAGCAGAACCTTTGTTTTGCAATATTTCCTAGTTCCTTTTGCTAGATGCAGAAATATTTCAGACTCACAACAGCAATCTCTGCTGAAACCCATAGCCATTTAGACAAAAATTTACCTAGATTGGCACAGTTATAGAAGCAGCTCTGCATRTGCTGGCAGTAAAAGTTGCAAGCAGGGGACACAGGTTTCAGGGCAGTAGTAGTAGCCCGTGTTCTGCAGGATTGGCTGCTGAGGAAGGTCAGAAGCACACAATGCGTGGTCAAGTCTGCAAGTTCACATTGGTCAAACTGCGTTGTTCTTTGAGCATATTGCCTGTTGTGGTCCCTGCATGCCATCTCCTTTCAGTGCAGATTAAAGGCCTGGGTCTTATTTACTCTCCAGTAGAGTGCATGGCTGAGCTGGTCCACACAACAGCTTCTTAGTTTCTCTTTGAGCTTGAACACAGAAGAATAAAGATTCATGACTCCCCACCCCCTGCCAGAGTACATTGACCTCTTGGAGGCATCTCTTCACCTAGTGGTGTGAGGATAATGCAGGGCTATGTACAGAAAGAAAAGAGCAGGCTTTCTGATGGGACAGGGCCCAGGGCCTTTCTTTTGGGGAGCATTCAAGTGTGTTAGGCTAAAATAGAAAACAGGTGAAAGAGGCCTGCACCCTGTCACGTGACTTATCATCATCGCTTGCAGCAATAGCTGATTGATCTTAAACCTTGGAGAGTGAATCTTTCTYGTGTTTCTTACTGTTGTTTTTGGCAATCTGATCTCTCATACACCGCTGAGTGCTTTTTGTGGTTGTCCCCAGTAATGAGTCAAAAGTTCTGGCTCTAGAGAGGCTCCTGGTGGGGTCCTGTACCTCAAACCCTCACCCTTCTGCCGCCCTAAATTTTGCATCTCACTCAGTTGAACCTGTAGRTCCTCTGGGCCACAAACAAGCTCTGTCTCATGGAGTGCTATCTTTTGGGTAGTGAATACTGCATCACCTAACCCTTTATKTACCTAGCCTGATAGATCATGTCTTGTGAACAATCTAGTATCACRTGCCTATTTGTTTGCATCTTTTCACACATATTTATTCATTTGGTCTGCTCTCTTTTGCACAACATTAGTATATCGTTTTTCTCTCACATGCAAGATAACTCATTGCCTTGGCAACAATGAGCAAAGGCACTCTGTGAAAGTATGTACAGATAACTAGGATAAAAAAGATATTCTTATCACTGCATTAAATTAAATTAAAAATAAAGAGCCCAGCTACAGAAAATCGCTCAGGCAGGTTGGCTGATTGAAAGGGGATTCATCCATGTGCTGCAGTGATTTTCTGCATTCCACTCTAAATCACTACTCTGAGCAAGGATGACTGAAGATGGATGGAGGAGTAGTATGTTTAATGGTATGGCAGGAGCAGCTATTCAGTAGCTCACTCTTGAAATGCACGTAACTGTAAGCTCTTAAACTGTCAGGAGGAAAACTATTTTAATACCATACATTGCCCTATGGATTCCTTATCTTTATGCCTTGTCCCTTTCCTCTTGAAAGATCTGGATTAGGAAAATATGAGTTCAGAGACTTGGCATGGCTTTTCACTTCTGAAGATGGGATTTGGTTCATGCGTCATTGCCTGGGTGAGGTGAATGCCTCATCTGAACTTGGAATATACACTGCCCCTGATATTCCTGACAAGGAATATCCTTGAGATATTGAGAGGCACTTCTCTACAAGTCCAAGTTGTCGTACCTCCTTGTCATTTGCAAGGAATGGATTACCCTTTGGAAGCACCCCTTCCTCTGCTRTGTGGAAGCAGGGAAGGAGGAATTAATCCCTCTCCCCTTCCCTTTGCACATAYCTCTCCTCTGTGTTAAATGTGAGAGATAGAAACTAGGTCTGCCATCTTATACACCTAATGTTTGCTTTACAGTACCTAATTTTACTCARTTACCATATTACATTACAGTCATTCCTGTTCTCTGCTGCAACTGGTCTTTTTTGCTGACATGAGGGAATTCTCGGTTATCTGTACCTGGASCTGAGCCATTGGGAAGCAACAGATACCAACAGTATTAGGTTAGGTCACCATAATGGTACATAAGCTTTACTCCTCATGAAGACAAAATGTAATGTGAGGAGGTGAGGCAAAATGCAATTGCTGTGTGAGAAAATATGGTACCCAATGGGTGTACATTGCAGTGTTCAATGRAAAGCTTTCATTTGAGCTAGATTTGTTTATGTTCTTAGGCTCTGGGGAAAAGTTCATATTGTGCTCAAATGGTACCATCCAGCTTATGCCTTAAGCTGGTACATCATAAGCACTTTGTGGTTGTGGCATGAGARACTGGGATTTTTGTGCTCCAATTCATTCAATCCCTTTTGGAATGTAAAGTCAYGAATCCCTTATGTTTAGTCGCTTGATATTCTCAGCACTGTTAGAATTCTCTTCATAACTTCTTGGTCTCCCTGGCTACTAGAATCATTCTGTTGGTTCTATTGCCATGTATTTATGAACAAGATTATCAGAAAAGTGTTTCCTGGAGTTACTTACCAGTTTCAGCATTGTGTACATCTACAGAAGCAAGGGATCACTCTAATGATTAATTTGCCAAAGGCCAATTTTAATTTATATAGGCTGTTAAATGAAGAAATGTTTTATGAAAGCTGGGTCTATGATGGAGTGTGCAAGGCCTTTGTTCTCTCTTTGTTCTCTCTTTCTTCTGGTTYTCAGCAGCCTGGTCTGATACATGTTAGAGTGATGGTGGAAGACATTCTGTGAGCAGAGCATCCCATCAGGAAARCTTCTGCAGCCTTTCAGTAGTCATTTATTCACTATGATGTCAAAATACAATYTTACCAGCCACCAGGACATCTGTCTGAGAATGGAGTGGAGTAAATCACAGAATTAGGGCAGAGCTATCTAAGTCCTTCTAAAACTAAGTCTTTTTTTCAACACGGCTGAGGTCAAGTTTCTGGCCCCAGTGGCATATAATGAAGAAATGAAAGAGGTTGATCTAAGTCAYTGGCTTTCAGAGTGATTTTCTGTTCTTTGCAGTTGGATGCTCCTTAATAATTTAAAAAGTGTTAGTGATATTGAGCAGCAGCTCTGTCTCTTTGTGATGCTGGAGTTTGTTAAAATGTGGCTGGATTCTGACCTTCTTTGCATCACCAGCAGCAGTAGACTCACTGCTGCTCTTGAATAGGGGCATCCAAACTTCATCTCTTACTCCCTCAAGTAATCCACAATGGCTTTATAATCACGGAGTCAGGTTTAGGTTGAAAAAAGCCTCTGAGATTGTAAAGTCAACCTTTGACCAATCATCACCATGCCAACTAGACTGTGGTGCTAAGCGACACGTTCAGTCTTTCCTTAAACACTTCAGGYGTGGTGACTCCACCACTTCCCTGGGCAACCCRTTATGCAACAACCTGTGGGACTAGAGTAATTGCAATCACATCTGCATTTTAGAAAGGCAGAATGTAGTAATTGAAGTGACCTTGGGAAAGTTCAGCAATCACTCATTAGAGATCCTGTGTTTCTGGTGCATGCTGATGGGGAGTGATAAACCCTTGACTGCCTTGAGTGTGGCACGTCTCCTGTGATGACGAAGGACTTTGTTGTTCTTCTCCCTCTTTCCATGTGGYTGGTGAGTTCTGATGTAATTTTTCTTTTAACTGCAGGTCACTTCATGGGCAACAACACAGTGATTGATGTTTTGAGGAGAGAAGGGTACGAGGTAGAGCACACTCCAGCTGGACAAGCCATCAACAAGTAATGCACGCTTTTACCTAGCTGAGCAGCCACTGGGGAGTGGGTTTGTTAACAACTACAAAGTAGGAATGGTAGCTGGAAGCTGGAACTATAACTAAGAGTAAACTAGGCTTTTTCTCTCCTTCCCAGCAGTTTGCTTTTCCCTTCCATGAGTGAGTTTGGAAAGGGGATTTTATTTGGTTTTGCTTTTGCTTTTTTTGTTTTGTTTTGTTTGTTTTTTTGGGTTTTGTTGTTGGGGTTAGAGATGTAGGGTTTGTTGCTCTTGGTTTTGTGGTGGCTTTTCTGTGGTTTGGGGTTTTTGATGGTGGTTTTTTGGTTGGTTGTGGGTTTTTTGGTACTGTTTTTTGTTTTGTTTTGTCTTTTTGTTGTTCTTGTTGTTGTTAATAAAGTTTCCACCTTTGTAAGTTTTTAATTCTTAAATGAATGGCCACAGAGTATGCAWGCTTGGTTCATCAGGTCTGGATGCTGTCTTGTACCACAAAGRCTTCCAAGTTTCTCCTTCCTCTCTTTTAGGTGTTTGACTGCCCTGCCTTTTAATAATCCCCTTCTTTTATACTGTTATTTTTTATTCTTTCTGTTTACTCTCTCCTAGCTTGGAATCTGATAGCCCAGAGTCTTTGCAAGCTGTCTCCATGACTGATTGCTCTCATGTCCCCTGCTTTCTTCTGCATTTTAAGCTAAGGAACTTGTTGTTGTGGTTCATCCTGCAGCTGTCCTTTGGGATATACCCTTCCTACTTCTTTTTATCTCTCTCTGGATGCTTTTATCCACTTCCATGGTTTCAGTGAATACAGAATGCCAGATAATCTCCTCCTCCAATCTCCTCCTCCACTCGAGAATTACTTGTGCTTTGACTCACCTCTTCCAGGAATTCTTGCCACCAGCTTAGGGTCTGCAGTCTTTGCTTTCCTCTTCTCCAGACTCTTACCTAACATGTAGCTGTCAGATATATTTGCTCTTCACTGCTAAAAAACTACAAAGGAGAAAACTGGAAATTGGTCCCAATTATAGTACTGTTTCCCTTTTATCTTCTGYGCCAGGCATGGTGTCCTTACATCTCTGTCCCTCCTCCCCCACATTTCTGATATGGGGCTCTCAGGGAGGACTACCACCTTTTGATAGGATTTCTGAAGAGGGCAAGTGTTGAGTCTTGGTCTGTGCCAAGGGCTCTCCAGGTGTGGTGCAAATTGGTAACAGCTGCTTTTCTCATACTTTGATTGCTTAATCTTCCTCTTTATATCACCTTTGCTKTTGTCAGAAAACATGAGATTGAAATTCTGGCACATTGTGTTTTTGCAATGATTCTTGACATGGGCATACATCATTAACTCTACGTGCACTGAAAAAAACTGATCCAAGACTTGGTCCATGATTATATGAATGCCAGCTCCTAACCCTGTTTCTGCCAGTGGTAGGGAGTCTGACAATGAGAGGCACCTGTGCTTAAGCACAAGACTTACTGGTTCTGTAACACTTGAGTTGTGCTAGAAAATCCAGTGTATCAGTGTTTACAGGGACGTTTGAAAAAAAACAAACAGAAAAATCCCCAAAAAACCAGCCTTCACTGATATTTTCATGTTGTTTTTCAATTCTTAGCTTAGATATTCCTAGAAATAGCTGCAGMAGTTTCTTAAAGCTTAAAGAAAGATAGCTTAATAGGTAATTAAGAATAAACAAGATGTGATCTTTGTATTTCTGTAAAGATATAAGGGCAGACAAATAAAGAAAGGAGGGATAAWTTTTTACTAATCAGGAAGRTTGGTATCAAGGTTATTTGGAGTARTTGGGTACCMAATTCCATTACTGCATCATGGGAGTTCATTGTGCAGCCTCTTGTGCCTTTGAAGCCCTCAGTTTGGCATCAATTGCACCTTAAACCTCTTATTAGGACTATTGGACAGAACATYTTTCCTGGAATCTTGATATTAAACCTGAGTAAGAAGATGGCACTTCACTGTTAACATTCCTGGATGACTTGGAAAGAGATTTTAAAATATGAAATACATTTWAAGAAAAATGTGGGTTCTAAGGAAAAGAGCATTTAAGGTGAGGGAAAGGACCTGTGGCAGGAGTGTGTCAGAGTCCTAGGGCTTGGAAGGAAGATTTCGCTTGATTGCTATCCTGGGCTTGTTCTAGGAGCCAATAGCAGAGCAGCCTGTGACAGTAAACCCAGTGTTGATCACATAAATTTGGAACTTGAATCCAGCTATTGTTCTGCATAGTGCTGCACACAGTTGAGTCAGTACTTGTGGACTGTTTCACTGTTCATAATTAARACAGGATAAAAATGCAAGTGGTTGGACTGAGACAGAGAATTTAAATGACTGCTCTGGTGTCAGACACAGTAGGGACATTAGCTGAGATGTCCTAAAATACAAGGAGGAAGTCTGCAGTCATCTTCTTTCCCTGCAACATGATGTTCTGCTGTAGCAGCACAGTCTGCTGCTTCCTGTGCTCTGGCTAAACAAAAAGTCCCCTGTGAGGTGTGTTCCCATCTGTGTGTAGGAACCCATAAAGATGCAGGATAGTTATGCTCATTTTACTGTAGTAGGCAGGGCTGCCTGAGGTGTACTTCCTATCTGCAGAGCAAATGAGAAGGATGCCCCTAGTGGGACGCAGAAATGTTCCTTCTCCCTGGTGTCTCTCAGGCAGGGAAGGCAAAAGAGGTGCTCCAAGCAGGCARTATTGCAAAGGGCAGTTTATAAATAGTACCACAAGTTCAGTCAAGCTCCTCCTGACTTCTTTAACTGTTCCTGATTTTAGAATGTAGTTATATATTGTATATTCATATATATATACACAATATATATATATAATATATGAATAAATATGTGTATATATATTTAGACTGTATATATTGTAAAATTTTCAACACAATCCAGCCAAAATTGCTGACTCTCCCTCTCACTGCTGTGACTGGAGAGGGAATTGGCCTCGGGGGAGGGAGGATGTGCTTTTCAATCTGTGTGCCGTTTCAAGTGATGTGTAGAAGAATTGCCTTCAGGAAGCATTGCAAAGGAGGTTTGGTATATGGATGTGTCTGAGGCTGCATCTATCAGAATAAATGTCAGGCCGTGCAGGATGCAGGTAATCTGTCTGTAGCAGTGCTGAGCTCCAGCATGGTGTGGCCATGGGTTCAGCAGGGAGGGCTGCAGGCAGCATGGCAATCTACAGGAGCAGGGTGCTGCCCACTCTGTGTCTTAGTTAAGGAACAAAAACAGTGAAGAGAAATGTGAAAGAGGGAATCATARTCAGAAGACCTTGAAACAGACTAAATAAGGTCACTGGAGAGAGCTAATGAGGGATCATCACTCTGTATGGGGAGTTAAAGAGTGGGTGATGTGAAGCAGCTGAGGAGGAGAGCTGAAGGGTCATGACAGTTCAGAGGTGATAAGGTGTGACAGAGTGTGACACCACAATGAGTTTGAATGAGATTGAAAGCCCAAGGTCCATTATGCAGCAGACTGTGTCATATAAACTTCAACATGTGATCACTCTGATTTTTCTTGCAGCAAATAAGACAAATTATCTTTCCATCTGCTCTGTCAATGTTCTAGTCCACAACTTCAGTTCCCCTTCTCCAGGAGCTACTCTCTATTTGCTATCAAATAAATATGCATACAGTGATGGGCTAGCTTGAAAACTGCACCCATGCAGACCTATGCCTCCTTCCAGACCATCTCCTTTYCATGCGATTGGAAACTGAAAAACGAACACAGTTCTGGGGTAGTTTCATTGATTAAAGGCAGGTTTCTGCTTGGKGGTCTGTGGTTTTCTGTTACTTCTCTGAATTTCAGTCCAAGCCTGTCTGCTTTAGTTAAAAAAGGCTGTTGCATCTCTTCTCTTTATGARCTAGCTATAAATATCAGTCAGATATTCCCGCTAGCTCCTGTGTATACACAGAGTGGTTTGAGTTTGTGGTTTTGTCCAAGATGCTCATAAAGAAGTAAAGAGGGAAAATTGTTCCAAGCAATGAGAAGTGTGGGCCAGCAAAGCCATGAGTGAATAGGACACTGCAGACTGCCTGCCTTAGAGTATAGATGAGATGTTGCTTGTTCTAAGAATAAAGAAACAGAGCTTCAGTAATCAGAGTGGAACTGATTGTTGGGTTTTTTTTTTCAATTTATCATTCACAGGAAGCTGAGTAGTCATTGCCCTGAGAGCTTTTTCTGGGACCTCAGCTTTCGGTTTCCAGGATTTGTTGTGTAAGACAGTTTGTACATGCAGATAGTCTCAGTGACATATCTCACTTGCTGGAGCTCCTTTGAAATTGGAAGAATGCTGCCAGCCTATTGCAGGATCTGGGCAGCTGAAAGGCTAAGGCCTGACTCCCACTCCCACTTGGTATAAATGTGTGAAAAGCTTGGCTCTGCTTATGAGAGATGCAATTTCTCAGTTTCATCCCCTTCATGTAGACCTCCATACTTGTCTGTAAAACCCAGTAAGACCAGCATTTCATGCTCCTTGGTGTTCTTTATCTGAGTGGCAGGACAGCATTACACCCTTTTGCAGATCAGCACCAGAAGCCAATGCCAGAATGATATGTTGAGTTCTGGTCTCTATGTGTCAGACATGTCCTCTGACATGATGTTTTGTAAAGGCTGTGCATTCACTGCYTACATCAAAAAGAAAATGAAAAGAGAGTGAACTTAGTGGTGGCAAAACTAATCTGYTTTCAGTTGATGCAGACTAGATGGCCCAAAGGATTCCTTAATCATAGAATCACAGAATGTTAAGGGATTGGAAAGGACTTCAAAGATCATCTAGTCCTGATCCCCCTGCCATGGGCAGGGACACCTCCCACTGGACCAGTTTGCYCAAGGTCTTACACAACCTGTCTTTCAAAAGTGCCAGGGCTGGGGCACCACAGCCTCCCTGGGCAACCTTTTCCAGTGTTTCACCACCRTCACGATAAAGAATTTCTTTCCAATACCTGGCCTAAATTCATCCCTTCTTCAGTTTCTATCTGTTACTCCTGTCCTGTCACTACAGTTCCTGACAAAGAGTCCCTCTCCATCTTCCCTGTGGGACCCTTCAGATACTGGAAAGTTTCTATGAGGTCTCTACACACCCTTCTCTTCTCCAGAATGAACTGACCTAGCTCTCTCAGCCTGTCTTCACAGGGGAGGTGGCCCAGTCCTCTTATCAATGTTGTGGCCTCCTCTGGACTTGCTCCAACAGTTCCATGTCCTTCTCATGCTGAGGACCCCAGAGCTGGATGCAGGGTTCCAGGTGGGGTCTCACAAGAGCAGATGGGCGGAATCTCCTCCCTCACCCTGCTGCCCACACTGCTTTGGATGCAGCCCAGGATCCCACTGGCTTTCAGGGCTATGAGGAGGGCACATTGCTGGGTCATGTTAAGTTGCTCATCAACCATCACCTCTGTGTCCTTCTCCTCAGGGTTGCTGTCCATGAGTTCTCCACTCAGCCTGCAGCTGTGTCTGGGATTGCCACCGCCCAGGTACAGAACCTTGCATTTGGCCTTGATGAATTCTGTGGGGTTTGCACAACCCCACCTCTCCAGCCTGTCCAGGCCACTCATGATGCCATCCCTTCCTTCCAATGTGTTGACTGCTCCTCAGAGCTTGGTGTTGGTGGCAAACTTGCTGAGAGTGCCCTTGATCCCACTGCACATGTCACCGGCAAAGTTCTTGAACAGCAATGGTGCCAGTACTGATCCCTGAGGGAGCCCACTCATCACTGGTTTTCATGTGGACAGGGAGCTGTTGACCACAATTGTTTATATCCAGTCATCCAGCCAGTTCTTTATCCACCAAGCAATCCATTGATCAAATCTATGTCTATCTAGTTTGGAGACAAAGATGTCATGTGGGACAGTCAAATGCTTTGCCCAAGTACAGCCAGACAATGGCTCTACCATATCCATCAGTGCTGCAGCCCCATCAGAAAAAATAATCAAATTTAGCAGGCATTGTTTGCCCTTGGTAAAACTATGTTGGTTTTTACCAATCATCTCATTTTCCATGTTTGTTTTTAGCTTAGTTTTCAGGAGAATCTGCTCCATGATCTGCYTGACACAGAGGTGAGACTTTTAAAAATGAGGATTATTTTCTCCTTTTTAAAAATGARGCTTAASTTTCCTTTTTTCCAGGTGTTGGGAWTTTCACCTGAGTGCCACAAGYTTYCAAAAAYGATTRATAGTGTCTTAKCCACTTACCTGCCAGCYCCCTYAGAACCCMCAGATGACTCTCATCAGGCCCCATGCACTTMTGCACMTTCAGGCTGCTTAGAKGGTCTTGAACCTGATTGKCTCCTACATKGTRCTTAGGGTCTTCATACTCCCATTTGCCTTTCCTGACTTGAGCAGCTTGGCTCGAACACTTGCCACTGAACACKGAGATGTAGAGGTCAGTGAGAACCTCAGCCTTCCCTGGGTCCAGCATGCAATCAGGTTACTGTTAATGGTACACTAAGCATTTCCCTTCAAAGGCAGTAATTTTCAAGATGTGTTTCTGTAGCCATGACCACAGTTCTGTGAGCTAGCTTGTTTCTTACCTTCTCCACCAGTGAGATGCTGGCCCAGATTGGTTTCATCAGCTGGTGTGCTTTAGTTGTTTTGTTTCCCCCTCCCCCTTGTCCACTGTGTTAGTTTGCTCTGGGCAAATTTTGAAAGGAATAATCTGTGTTCTGCAGCACATCAGACTAGAGGACTGTGGTTTGACTCTGACTTAGAAGTAATTCTGTTTTTGTCCCTTTCTAGATATGCAAGTTTATTACTGAGAGTTACTCCACCCTTATCCAGACTGCATTCTTTCCTCTGATACAGACTGCCTCTTTTCYAAATATTTYTTTTTTTTGCTAAAGAGCACTATTTTGATTACAAAATCAATACTGACTTAGGGAAGAGGGAGTGGGAATATGAGGCAGAGAAATGAGCATCCAGGGAGAAACATCTATTTTATATGTATGTGCCTCGATACTATCTGTKACAGGATTTTGCCTCAAAGCCCTTTTAAATGTTATCTATGTTCTCTCCTTCTTCCAGCCGAAAATCTCCCAAAACCTTATTAGCCTTCTCATCATCACACAGCCCTTATGTCATGTCCCATGAGCGCCCACTGCACCCCCAGAAGGAGGAGGARGAGGAGGAGGAAGAGTTCCTGCCTCACCTACTATTCCCCGACAGCATTGATGTGCTCATGAAAGTAGACAGGAARTACAAGAAGAAGAAGAAAAAACAGCAGAAGAAGCAAAGACTGCGGCAATTTAACGACCTCTGGGTTCGCCTTGAAGAAAGGTTGGGGCTCTGAAGAAATGGCTGGGAAGGGGGAGGATGGCTTGTCATGCAAACTGGGCTTCAACTTAGATGGTTTAATACAGACCCTCAAACATCTGCAGGGGTAGATAGAACCTATGGGCAGGATCTGACCTTCTCCACTGCTGTGATTCTTTMTGAAGAATTTGCACAAGGTTTCTTGTGCTTTTAAGTTGCAAAAAAAGCTTTATTGTTTTTTCTTTGCATAGTTAGATTTGTGGAAAACTAGTCATAAAGCAGGTAGAAGCCTTGTCTAGATCATTCTTCATTTGGATTTGAGGGGTTGTGAGTATATGGCAGTCCTCTCTTTCATGGAAGGCTGGGTCCAGTGGTAGATGGTACAGATCAAAGCCTTGGACCATTRTCCAAAAGCTGCTGCATATGAGGAAACTATCATTCCTGGCACATGTTCTCCTTGTACTTGGGCAATATTCATGCAATATTTTCAGTCTCTGTATTCTTTCGGCCTGAAAAAGCATGAGAGCCTAATGGATGGCAGAGTTTATATAAAAAAAGTTAGTGTGTTGTGGGGCAGAGATTCACATATATCCCTCACTTTTTAAAAAACAACCCAAAAAGCCAATTTCTCTCACTACCTATACTTTGGCCTGTGGCTGAATGTATACCYTAATGTTTCCCTCCTGTGAGATAATACACATGCCCAAATCAGCTTTCTTTTGTACTTTGTGTGTCTGTGCCTCTGCCATACTCAGGTTGAAGGCATTGAATTTTTGTGACACAATAAACAACCAGACAGGTTGCGGTGATGGAGAAAAAACCTGACAGTTCTGTACATTATTTGGACTTTTTCCCCTCCAAAGAATACTTCTTCCTGCTCCCCAGGTTACTGAGTATAGCAGGGCTCTCCYATGCCTTTGCTATCAGGTTCCTGGATCCTATTTGTACCACTGCTAWGAGTGATAYATGGCTCAGGCTGGCCACARGTGACTGCAGCAGCTGTTCTGTTTGAGGCATTTAGCCATTTTCAGATTTTTAGACCACATTCCCTTCTCTGCTCCTTCCTTCAGCCTTAGTGTAAGTATTTGGGAGACAAAGGGAGACATGCTCGTATAACATGTCCTCTGACAGACCTACGTACAGTCCAAGATTCACCACTGGAACAAATCCTATACTGATCACACATGATTTTGTCTGTTAGTGTACCATTTACCTTCTATTAATGTAGTTGATACTGGCTGATTGTGAATGGATTTTTGGAGCTTCTGTTGACAGTCTGTTTAGTTGAAATGCTGAGGAATGTTTGTCCTAATTTCCCATCCTGCCTCCACAGTGCCATGTTCAGTGTTGCACAAGCAGTTTCTCCCACAAAGCTCAGGAATTCAGTGGGCAGTGACTCTAAGACACCTGTGCAGGTGCAGTATCRAGCCTTCAGAAGAAGAGGGAAGATGGGAAGATGTGCTACTGTGACCTAATTGAAGGCACATTAGGGCTGCATACTAGATTTCAAGTACTGCCAGGCAGTAGTGAGGCAAAGCAAATGACGGCAGCCCAGGAAACTAYTGCATAAAAATGAGAGCAGCAAATGCTGCTTTTCTTTTCTTTGTATGTTTCCTTTCTTCCCCTAGTATTTAAGTCGTGCTTTGTTTTAGAAAGKTACCCCAGGTGTGTGGTGCTCGGCTGTGCTGGGCATGTCTGGCTGGGAGGCTCAGCCCTTGCTCCAAACATTCCTCAGAGTGTGCAGACACAGGTAGAGCTGTGGGGTTTCTTACGAATGGTCCATTCATAGCTTTCAGGTGTACAGATGGGCTTGATGACCTTAAAGGTCTTTTCCAACCTAAATAATTCTGTGATTCCTCCTGTGAGCCTGAAAATGTGAAAGGTACAGCTCGAGTGATTTAAAATTGTTGTAGTGCGCTTGTCAGAATGGCCTTGGTTCGTGCCCCTGTATGCATCAGCTGCCAGCTGTATTACCTTGATGTGCTGCCAGCTGGCTTCTCTCTGACTTATGTTCAGGTCTTCTGGGAAGCCCTTTGGGTAAGGAAGAGTAAAGTGTTTTTAAAAAGGATAGTAATTGCCTCCAATTTCCCAAAACGTTTTTGCTTAGAGGACTGAACTAAAACAAGAATGGTGCACAGCAGKTGGGAATTGGGTGCAAAAGAAATGACTTTTCTTTTGCACACAAACACCTCGTTTTTGTGTTTGCCAGGTGGACTTGCTTTTTAGTTCCTTTTTGCTTTTTAGTTTAGTTTAGTTTTTAGTTTTGTAAAGATCTGTCTTCGGGTTCTACACAGCACCATGTGGTTCTGGGGGTATATCAGTCGCACAGCTGTGATGTCAAGCACTGCTTTCAGTCCATTACCAAAGAGAACAACATCCTGTGTAGCATTTGACCCATCTGACTCTTGGCCTGCTGTGGTGTGTGATCTCCCCCAGTTCAGGTCAGTTGGCATTAGCAGCCTGGAGCATACAGATTTCTCTCCTCCGTCATGTATTGCCATTTTGGGAGCTCAGCTCGGGTATGCTTAGTTCAGTTCTTGTTCATTGTTATGTCAGAGTACTCTCTACCACTGGGAGATGTGGTGACCTAGGATGTGTTTCTGGAAGCTATTGTTCCTCTGCTTAAAATATGTCATGTAAATMTTTGTAATTCCTGATCTGTGGAAGAGATGATAGAGTACAGAAACAAGGTGGGTCCACGCTAAGGTGCATGAAGCATGGCTGAGGAAGATGTMCTCAAAAAACAGGTGCCTCACTCCAGCTGTGCCCAGAAAGTGCCCTTGCAGTAACACTCCTCTGCAACAATACTTGTTTTGTTYTTACCTATTTTCTGCTTAGCTGACAGGGGCTGGGAGTATGGTCATTTTACGCACCTGCCTGGGGACAATGGGCAAGCTGGGTAGACTTGAGACGGGGCAGGTATTTTGGTGCAGTCATCACTCTCCTCAGTCTATTTGGTCTTCCTCCTCAAGTCTGCTTCACAGTTTGGCTGGGTAGCACCTCATCCTTTTGGGCTGGTGTGGGAGCTGTCCACATGTGTGAGGAAGGGACAAGACACCGTTCTTTAGGTGGCACAGACTTCTGGTCAGTGTGTAACTTGTACATTCGCACGGACCCTGAAAACTGCCAGTGGATCACAGAGGCTGACCACCTCCTGCTCTGTGGCTGTTGGGCAGGTGTGGGCTGGGCCAGGACTGATGTTCTTCTCTTGCYTTGCAGTGCTACTGATCCCCCTCCCCGGATCCGCATCATCAATGGCTACATCACAGTSGAGCCGCAGCCCCGCGGCCATGGACGGTTCAGCCACACCCGTGCAGGCACCAGCAGTGCTCACCAGCTTTCCCATCCTCTCTGCCTTCCACTACTGACTTTGACTTTGCACAAGATACTGCTTCACTGAAACACAGGAGGACCCAAGCTGCAAGACTCTTGCCTTAAAAAAAAAAAAAAAAAAAAAAAAAAAAAAGAAACTTAGGCAGAAAAATAAATAGAAGACTGTGAGTGGGACACCTGTTCTTCAGGGTGTTCTTAAACTGCCTCCTTTTCCTGAGTCTGGATCATTAACTCCACTAACTGGTTTGACCTGCCCAATACAGGAGAAGATATTTTAATGAAAGTGTTATTTATCCTTCTCTTGCAGAAGAATGATTTCATGTTATCCCATGATACTTTGGGGAGATTATAATGCCGCTATAACATAGCTGTTGTTTAGCTGTTTGAGCCCATCTAAAGTACATATTCTTCACCTTCAGTGCCTTGTAAAAAGACTACACACCACTGACTTGTTTATTGGAATGGAATATTTTGATCATGTGAGCACAGCTGGGAAAGAGAATTGGTATGTAATGTCTCTACTGGTAATGCTTTAAATTCTTGCTTRTTAGGCCTCCAGATTACAGATAAAGGTTCATGACAACACCTACAATAGAATAAAACAGTGAAGACTTGTGAACAGAATGTTTCTGCTGTCTGTTTGGTGCTATTTATGATGGGTCCCCCTGAACCTCTAGTGGCCAGGCAAGTCTCATAAGTGGAAACTAATGTACATTTAAGAAAAAAACAATTCAGTGGGAACTTAAAAAAATCTTAATATTGGAGGCTTGCAAAATAAGTTCTCAAGAGGTGATTTGCACAATTACAACTTAATTCTATAATTYATTGCTCAGACTTTACAAATTGTTTTAAGTCCTTTGCTGTCTGTGTGAAGTAGATGTGTTGTCGGCTGTTGAATGTAAAGAAACTTGGAAGTGGTGATGAGTTTTCTGTATTTGTACAGGACATCTCTTGAAATCACATTTAACTTGATTTGTGAGCAATACTTCAGTACAGCAACAACCTTCCACTAGACCAATTTGCTCAAAGCCCTTCCAAAACACTCCCCCTCCCCCACCATCTTATTTTCTTTCCCACAGACATTGTATAAGGCAAGAACTCAGAGCCCAAGGTCTGTACTTCTTACAAAATAATCTTTCATCAATCTCTTTAGAGAGAGAAGTYTCTTCTGGTTACGGTAATTCTCCACAAGAAAGAAACACTCTACTTGTGGCTCTTAGCTCTCACAAAAACAGCCACCCGGGAACCTGTCTCTGTGGCTCTCCCATATCACACAGCTTTTCCCATCAGCTGCACTTGGGTCATGGACTCTGTGCATTCTGGGGTGTCATTTTAAAATGAACAGTTCAGGTGAAAAGTACTTCACTGATACAGAGGCTTGGTCCTTCAGCACATCTCAGCCCGTTCAAAGCAGTGGTGCAGAAGATTATCACATCAAGCATCTTGCTCAATACCTCAGAAGACCACAGGATCACTTCTACAACAATATTCACTTAGTCCATTACAAATACTTTTGCTCAAAACCCCCAATCTGAACAGTTCATATTTTCCATGGTTTAAAGATGTATTTTAGCATAGTACAGTCTGTTACCACAATTCACAAAAGATTTTCAGCCTGAGGCGTCCTCTCATCTCCTCATCCCTTAAGACCCAATGTCCCTTTCACAGACCTCAGTATCTTCGTGCAGCCTAAATAAAAATGTTCCCACCATGACTTTCTTTTCACTCTGGAGAGCACGAATGTTCTGTGAATTTCACTTTGGCAAAATAAGAGTTAACTCTATCCGGGTTTGCAGATGGTCACGTGATCTGTGCCAAACAAAGCCAAACTGTCTTTCTCATTGGCTGAAAAGGTGTCAATCTCAGGTTTTGGCAGGGAACTATTTCCTGTTCAATTAAAAGCTGTGCCAAATCATGGCAACGGGCCATCCGCAGTTTCTCTGGACAGCCTGTTCTGGTGTCCCATCATCCTCACATGTGTACTCGCCTATTGACCAGCACATCTGGCCACCACAAATGTCACACCAGAGTGGACTGCACTTGCTAATCTACGCCTTGGTACTGTTGTCCTCTGTCCTTAAGAACTGCMTGATGGGAGTGTGGCACAGGTCCAAAGAGCAAGCACTGGGACCAAGTGGTTGAAGCAGTTTTTGTTTCTTTTCTCCATTACAAGGCTGCTGTGTAAAATAGCCCCAGGCTGCCTTTTCTCTTTGTTTTCTCCTCCACGGTGACTCCTGAGCTTCATCTCTGTTGGGGTAACTGATGTGAGTGAAACAGCCACCACGGTTTTCTTAGGTTGGCATGAGGAAAGAGTGGTTATAAAATGCTCTGAAATAACAGAGACCTGAAGTAGCACTCTGGATAATTCAGTTCTGGTGGTGTAACTCATTTTGTAACCTGTTTCCAAGTGCCTGACTGTCAGAGAAATAGAAATGTACTTAAACTGTGATGGACTGTGTGCCTACAGAGGCTGGGAGTCTTTCTGCAAAGTAATCGAATAAAGATGTTTTTGAGGGTCTCATGCACAGTTCACTCCCTGTGAACTRAACTAGTGGTTCCACTCCCTCACTTTCCCTTCCAGGCTAGTCACTGCTGATTGTCCTCTGTGCTCCCCCCACCCAGTAGCAGCTGGATAGTACCAGCAGGAGGTCAGGGAACCAGCTTTCTACACAGGGACGCCCAGTGGAGGAACTGCTTCTGGAGTCCCAAGARAAAACGGAGCAGAGCTACTGCCATTTTGCTCGAAGGTAGCTCTGAGATTAAAGTGTTAGCTAAAACGTGTTTTCAGCTCTCTGCTAGAGGGGATTTGGAACCAGAGCTCCTCCTGGTGGCCTCKTAACCTCCTCTGAAAAGTTGGCTAGGGAGACGTCCTCTCTGTGGAGGTGGCCTTTTTTAAAGAAATGGCAGTAATCAGATATTTTGATTATGATCAGATTAGCAGTAGAATAAAATAAGATCCTGTYTTCTCAATTTGCATTGCAGTAGATATGCAGCTGCATGCAGTCACACATTATGTWATTGAGGTTTTTTTAGGTCATCCCAGGAAATACATTTCATATGTGTGATTTTAATGTAGTGGAATGTTATAAGTATAAACTCACTTGGCCCCTCCCAGAGCCTGGCAGCAGGCAAGGCCACTTTCTGATAYCTTCCAGTGGTAGATTTGGACCTCAGTGGAAGCCATATGAAATTTTGKGCTGGACTTTAGCAGCAAACTGGATAATTATTTGCCAGTATAGGCAAGGATATAAACTTCAAGGATATATACTCACACTAAGTGGATAAAATGGACAAAGGCTATTAAAAGTACTGGAGCAGCAATGATGCAAGCAACAAGAATCTTGACTATCAGCCTCCTGCCCTGGTATGGAAGGCAAACAGATGTGTAACACAAGTACAGCAGCCCTCTCCCTGTCTTGGGGACATGATGTTTCCAAGCACTTTGCTGCTGTGCAAACACCCCAGCCATGTCAGGGAACTTTGTTGCTGTGTGGAGATCCCATACCTGGGCTCCTGTGAGACATGCATGGACACAGGCTGCTTTCCCACAACACTAGTGCCAGCTTCTTAAATGCCACACGGTGCTACTTGGGGTTTTTTCAGTGGTGTTAGCTTGCACTGCTACCTGTGGAACAAGAATGCAGCAATCAAAATACTGCTTGGCAAAGGAACTCATTCTCTAGTAGGTGCCTTGGGACCAGTGTCACTCTGGTGAAGTTTGTTCATATTAGCAGTGATACAAGAAAATTCAGAGTCTTTGCAATAGAAATCACCAAACATTGCCTAGGAAGTATTCGTATTTTGCCAAAGGATCATGAGCTGGCAGAAGATCCTTTTCAAGCTTGATGCCTAAATTGTCCAGATGTTTGGAGGCTTACACACACTAAAAGTATACACTCTGCAGAATTCACTGCATTGGTTATTTATTTATTTATTGTCCTTAACTCCATGTATTTTCCATAGTAAGACTCCAATTTGAGGAAAATGAGTTGTGTTTCATAATTCTGAAAATGCATCT
>CADDXX010000008.1:1191087-1210118 GCA_902810485.1 Alauda arvensis | reverse complement strand
TTTTTGTGCCTAAGGACTTAATACCTATAAAGGAAATTAGGCAAGAAGAGCTGGCAGATACTGTCTCAACAAATTGTGACCTGGTCAGCTGGAAAGGAAACTGATAGTCCATGAAGTGTTCAGGTGTATCACTGTGAATGAATACACAATAAATTGCCCAGGATTTATGATGTCAATGATGAAGTACTGATATTGGCTTACAGCCTGAAATCAACAAAAAATCCCTTTCCAAAATTTCAGTGGTAGCTGATAAAAAGAAGCTGAATATTCTTCAAATACCCAGTGGTTTATTGAATTTATCTGTTTRGTCTAGTCTGTTTTCTCTAGTAACATGTTCAAGCTTTACATGGAATTTCTTGCACCTGAATTTCATTAAAACTCAAATTTGTTTTAAAAGTTCTTCATGTTTGCAGTTTGGCAACTGCCTTTCTTAAGGTGTCAGTTCTGATTTTTTTTTTTTTTTAATGCAAGGCAAGTGTGCTGTGCAACTGGAGGTGTTTATGCCTGTTTTGTGTGTGGAAAAACCTAATGCAGTAGAGGTCTCTGCAGCACCTCTGCCTTGCTGCACACAATCARCTTGTAGTGGCATGGCCCACCCCTCTGTCTATCCCCCACTCCCACCTGAATCCTTTTGCATGCTTCACAAGTCTCCTACTCACCATTTCACACAGTTTAAAGGTCCAGAAGTCACAGACTGATCCCACAGGTCCCTTGCAATCACAGGTTCACTCCGTTACCAGCACTGCTCCTCTGCCTACTTGGTACCTCTTCTCAGCACCTTCTGCTTGCTGACTGTAAGTACAGCTTGAGGTTTGCCAGTGAAGTACACCCCACACCTGCACACCATGGGTTGGCAGAAGATACGGACCCTCTTCTGCCCCTGGCAAATGGTGCCATGCACATGTGCCTAGGACTTGAGGTCTCACTCCAGCAGCTGGAGCTGAGCCCCTCACCTGTGTTGTTCTCCCTCACAGTTACTATTTTTCAGGATGCCCACTTTTCCTGTCATGGTGGCTGGTGGCAAAGACCACTGTCCCCTCTGTTAAAGGAAAGATTTAATAAAGAGGATAGAACCAACTTCATTGATCAGTCATAGGGTGTGTTCAGACAARCACACTGACCAGCAAACCAGTCTTTTTTATTCCACTTCCTGTCTATTCACTTTCCTTGTTTCTCCTCAATCCCCTAAACATTCTTGTRTAAAATTTTCTTAGTCACTATACTTCTCCCCTTGAATATTTCAAATGCTCACAATCCTCTTTTTCTCCTCTGACTTATCAGTTATGAAGGTGGCCATCTCCAAAGCTGGGCCTGGGAGTTTCTTTCAATCATCCATCAGTTAATAACTAGAAGCTTTTAATCCTTAGCATCATCTCTCTTACCTGTTGTCTGTTAGGTTTGTCTTCATGTGCTCTTGCTTTTCACTTCCCCTTTCATTTATTTTCCCTTCTGAAGTGAATAGGTCTTTGATTAAGCCTGATTGGACARATGCTCTTACCTTCACATACCTACAGCACAAGGTATTTTCCCAGTAGAATGACAAAAAGACGAGTGATTTCTATTGTTGGCTACTTGGATTTGAGTCATAGGAAGAGTACAGGCCAGGGCAAAAAGAGTATCAAACTCACCTTGAAGCTGAAACCAGCTCTATATTGCTAAACCCAAGAAACAACTATGTTCCAGTCTTTGTACGTCCAGCATGGAAGGAAAAACTGCATGTGATGMAGTTAAGAGGGCTGGCATGACACCTGAATCTGATAGCTTGTCTGACCTCATCATGCAGCAGYGGACACCAGCACCTTGCTCTAAGCCCAGTGGAAGCAAATGACAGCATCTTTTCTTTTTTTAGCTTACTCATTGCTTGTGAACAATCTGTAACTTGCTGGAGGCATGGCTTCTGGATGACTCCCAGAGCAGACACAGGGATGTGGATTAGAAACTTGTTTGTCTAAAACAYGTCACTTCTGAATAGATACTGTACCTTTAGCCTGCTTTCTCAAGGTTCCAAACTGTTTATTAGTAAGTTTAAAATGGACACCAATGGAATTGACTGCTTACAGCAGTCAGACATTGAGAAAAGGGAACCAAATACATGATGTATGCCTTTTGTGGTAATGCCTGTCTGATCTCTGGGATGTGTCCTTTTGACCTGACCAAGAGTTTTCAAGGAAACTCTTGCATAGTCATTGACTGTCCATAATCCAGATGTTCAGCTGCTTAGAGAGATGCCAGAATATGCAGTGTGCCTCAGCCAACACTAGATGCTGCCCATGTACTTCAAAAGCTGATACTCATCGTGCAAAAGGAAACGGGCTTGAGGCTTTAGAAAAACTACCCTAGGTACGTAGATAGCTATGGGCTTCCTATTTCAGAATTATTTCAAGTCAGCAGTACAAATATATTTCTGCCTCACTTTAAGTGGTGGTTATGTCTTCTTATTCTTCTCACCATTGTYCATATCTGGCTAGTCCTGTCTAAATGGTGATTTGAAAAGAAACTCTTACCAACCTTCTTAAAATTTATGATGTCTTTTGTTTGTTTGTTTGTTGTTTTTGTTGTTGTTGTGTTTTTTGTTTATGGTTGGTTTTGTTTATGGTTGGTTTTGTTTATGGTTGGTTTTGTTTATGTATGTTTGTTTGGAGTTTTTTGTTTGTTTTTGTTTTTGGTTTTTGTTACCTCTGTATGAAGCAGTGTTACCCAGGATGGAAATATGCACACTGTAAGTGGATCTGGCAAAGTYGTTACTAAGCCTCCAATACATCCTCACTGTTTTCTGTCTTTGTGCTCTGTGTCTTGTTCTGTTTGTCACCTTGTTTTGCCTTRAACAAAAGATCGTGTGTGGTTGAAACACCTAAGTGGGAAATTGGAATACTTTGTTCAGATCCCTGCTCATCCAAGGATCATTTATCTGTTTTAGATTAGTACTTCTGCTCTATTTGGRCCTTGCTTTCTCTTTTGTTAAGAAGGGGCCTAGGGGTGCTTCCTCCCCACATAGGGGTGTTGCATTCTTAAATATGTATCTAAGTGCTCAAATGGGACTGATAAAATTCTGAGGGAAAAAAGTACCCTTAGACATAAACCCATCAGAGTCATTACCTGTATGAAAGATGAGAAGTCTATTCCACACCATTCAGCTCTCTAGAGTGTCATGTGTTTGGAGGCTTCAATGGCCAGTGTGCATACAGTCCTGGCAGCCTGTTCCTCTGAACTCTGGCCAGACCACTGCTCTTGTTCTTTTGGGGCATACCTTGCAGTCTTAGCCATATGCAAATCCTTCAAAGTGCTTTAATCATTACTTTTTCACAGAAAATAAAACCATAGGAGCCCTGAATTCCATCCAGTGACCCTAAGTAAACATCAGGCTGGCTGTATGCCTATCACCCTGCTATAGGAGACCCTGTGCTATTTCTGCCTATTTATCTGTAAGAGAAACCCACTTCGAGTCCTACTGCCTTTCTTGAAGAAAATCCCTTCCTTTCTGGTGTGCTGACAAAAAGTATCATCTGTGTTTCTTTGGTTTTACTACTCTTCTTGGGATTTATATCACTCTTGGTTTTCACATCAGTTATTCTCCCAATGGAATCAAGGCGCTGCATCTTGATTCTTAATGTTATACAACATTTCAAACACAGACTGTCTGGATAATAAATCCATGTACTCTGTCAGACATGCTCAAGGCCTGACTGTTTGGCAATTAACAAGCAAAACATATCTACATAGTGCATGTCCTCCTGCTTACTACTTTGATTCATCTTGCCCACAGAAAGAGGTCCTTAGCAAGATAAACTCAATGACCCATCTGTCAAGTATCTCTGGCTTTATAGAGAAATCTCACCAGGTCATTGTCTTTCTCTGGACTGSTCTGTGAGTAGCCACTCACAGACTCACTCTGTAGCCAGGCTGAATTAGAGAAATGTACACCACAGACTTCATCTGTTTGAAGACAGAAAATAGAAKATTTGACATTTAATTACCACAAAGTTAGACAGCAAGAGTGTTTGAACTATGTTGTGGGTTTGTCCTGGCAGGCAGCTGAGCCAGACAGCCAGTCTTGCTCAGTCCCCGAAATTGGCATGGGGAAAGAGTTGGAAGGGTGAAAGTGACAAAACTTGTGGGTTGACACAAAGACAGTTTGGTAGGTGAAGCAAAAACTGTATGTGCAAACAAAGCTTCAGCAGGCAGGTGTTCAATTGTTTCTGGGAAAGCAGGGTTACATCACATGTAATGATTGCTTGGGAAGGCAAATACTGTCACTCTAAATGCCCATACCCCTTCTCCTTTTTTCCCCCTCAGYTTCATATGCTGAGCATGATGCCATACATTATGGAATATTGTTTTGGTCAGTTTGGGGTCAGCTGTCCAGCTGTGTCCCTTCCCAACCTTTTGTGCACTCCCCACCTGCTCATTGGCCAAGCACCATGAGAAACAGAAGAGGACTTCTGTTTTGTTCAAGCATTTGTTCAACAATGCAACAGTGCATTGTTCAAGAACTGTTCAGCAGTATCTAAAAGACATGGATGTCATCAACTCTATTTTCAGCACCAATCCAAAATATAGAACCATACAAGCTACAAGGCAGAAAATTAGCATTATTGAGCAAAACCCAGTACAACCATGGAGGAAGATACTATACATGCGCTTAAAGTTTTATATTTGAAGTTGCCAAAACTTTGCTCTTTTTCACTAACAGATAATATATGTTTCATTTTTAAGTAATGATGTCTAAGAAGCTCTCTCTGACRTCCTTCTGTTAGAGTGAGCAGCATATTTGACAGATATGCAAAGGAGGGGCTATGTAGTGCTGTCAATAATACCAGCAGTCCAGGAGAAAKTCTGGTTTGTGTGTTTCCCAAACACAAACCCAAGTGCCTTGAGATTTGTGCCTAACACAGAACTTCAAAACAGAGCAAGGAATGGAAAGCAAGTTGTAAATGTGGAACCCTTGAATGTTGAAAGATTCAATAATGCTTTAAAGATCTGCAGTTGAATCTGCTTTGTTTATAAACTTAARAATTTAGGGCAAATGTCTGAATGGTTATTTCAAAACTGTAATTGTGATTCACTTGAGGAATATTCTCTGTCCTAGTCTGAGTGAGAATGACCTGGTGCCACCTACTGGGAAYTTTTCTGTAATTGCTTACATAGGTTAGGTGATTTAGGGGCTGGAGCATCTCTCCAATGAGGAAAGGCCAAGAGAGCTGAGCTTGTTCAGTCTTTAGAAGAAATGGCTGAGTGGGGATCTCACCAATGTCCATAAATATCTCAAGGGAGGGTRTCAGGAGCATGGATGAGACCAGCTTCTCAGTGATGCTCAGCAATAGGACGAGGCAATGGGCACAAACTGATGCACAGGAAGTTCCAGCTGAATTGAGGAAGGTGACTGTGCACGGAACAGGTTGTCCAGAGAAAGTGCAGAGTCTTCCTCATTGGAAGTACTCAAGAACCACCTGGTCACAATCCTTTGCCAAGTGCTCTGGGATGACAGTGCTTGAGCAAGGAGGTTGAATCAGGTGATCCAAGGTGGTTCCTTCCAACCTGAACCTGTGATTCTCTTTATAGTCAACAGTGTTCAGAACTGGAAATCAGTTCCTGGAACAGCACTCTCTGGAGTACAGGCCTGTACGATAAATTTTTCTTGTGAAAGTTATTTCTATTATATAATTATTATATTTATATTATACATTATTATAAATGTGTATATATGTGTATAAACTGATTAAATGTATCTCAAGTCTGTAATATTATAGACCCCTTGAGGGTCTGTTTTTTTTCTACTGACAAGTGAAGCATTTTGGTCTGTATTCGGCGTTTGAGGAGTGGGTAGAGAAGCTTGCTCAGAAATTTGTGGCACCTGTCTTGTGTAYAGAGTACTGAAATGAGAGCATCATCAAAATGCTGTGTAAGARGCAGAAAGGACAGAGAACAGACTGTTCTGCTCTTGGCAGCCMTGTGTGGTACAGAAAACTCCATAAAACTTCAGCAACCAGTCCCAAAACTGCTTTTATGGTAAGGACAATGAATCCACAGAGGCATAGGCCTGGGTTTGTAAACTTTCYCAGCTGTCAACAGTTCTTGGCTTTGGCACTTCTTTTCTAAGCCAGATGTAATTTTTGTGTACTCAGTAGCATCTTATAGATTTATCTTCAATAAACTTCTTCCATCTTCCTTTAGACCCTCGAAACAGTGTTTGAAGTATGTTTTGTCAAACGTTTCCGTGGATGTACTTGTTCCTATATGAAGAACTACGTCCCTATTCATTTTAGCCAGACTCTTGGGAACTTTATATGTCCTTGAAAATAACTGAACTGTTTTCAAATGAAAATGTCCACAAGTAGTATTACCTTGGGCAAAGACGTAATGCTCTGACAGRAATATATTGTATTAGCTTTGKAAACATCTGAACACAAGCTCCTTCATCCTATTCTAAAAAAATACTTATTTTTAAAAACGTAGCTTTATCTTGATAAATTGTRTTTGGCAGCCCTTGTAGCTAGCACTGCAAAATASRTGACACAAGCTCAGTGACRTGGCTCATTGTAGTGCTGGAAAAGRTTACATGGCAGCCTGGAGGAACCTGGAGGTTCCCAGCTCAGACAGCTGCAGAAGGTAATTGCATGTCACTGGCTCACAGCTCTGGCATTTTTTGTTCGTTCTGTTGAAGTTTTGGTATCACAGCTCCCTTTGTTGTACTACTCTTTCATGCCACAATCTGCCTGTTGGAAGCCAGAGACCTTGCAAAAGACTTGTTGGAAGAGATCCACCTTGTGGAGAACCCCCAGAGGGTAGGTGGGTGCCCMGAGGAGTCTGTGGCCCCTTGGGAAGCCCACACTGAAGYAGGCTCCTGGCAGGACCTKTGGCCCCATGGAGAGAAGAACCCATGCTGCAGCAGGTTTGTTCATGGTGACCCCATGAGGGACTCACCCTGGAGCATYCTTTTCCTGAAGGACTGCACCACAGGGAACGGACCAGCGCTGGAAAATTTTGTAAAGAGCTACACCCTTTGGGAAGGCCCCACACTGGAGAARTTRTTGGAGGACTGTTTCYCATGGGAGACACCCCATGCTGAAGCAGGTGAAGAGTGTGAGTTCTTCCCCTGAGGAGGAAGGAGCRGCAGAAACRTGWGATGAACAGACCACAGCTCCCATTCCCTGTTCCCCTGTACCACTGCRGRGATGTGGAGGAGCTGGAGAATTTTTGAGTGAAGTTGAGCCTGGGGAAAAGGGAAATGTGAAGTGAATGTGTTTTAAGAYTTTATTTCTCATTACCCTACTCTGAYTTKAATTAGTAATACATTAARCTAATTTCCCCAAGTKGAGTCTGTTCCTTCCATTATGGTAAATGCTGAGAGTTCTCTCCCTRTCCTTCTCTCAAACCATAGGCTTTTTGTTATRTTTKTTTCTCCCTCRTCCCATAGAGGAGTGGAAGTGRTAGAGCAGSTTTGGTGGGCATC
This sequence comes from Alauda arvensis, assembly GCA_902810485.1. Taxonomy (NCBI): domain Eukaryota; kingdom Metazoa; phylum Chordata; class Aves; order Passeriformes; family Alaudidae; genus Alauda; species Alauda arvensis. The sequence continues at coordinate 1,202,668 of CADDXX010000008.1, read as the reverse complement.
TGGCACCCAGTCAGGGTCAACCCACCACAAGCTGGCACAGGTTTTAGAAAGATAGGTTTACAGCAACTCTTCAAATATTTGGCCTTCTTTTTCAGGAAAGTCAGAACTACCTAATCTACTGTGTTGCATTAAAGACTATGGCATAAATGCTTTAAAAATAATTTGTTTCTCTAGTTGCGTTTACTCCATTGAAACTCACATATTTTTCTTCCCTTAGTTAGTCTTCCAAGAAGAGCTGGATAATAACAAACCTGAGATTGTGGTTAATGCCACTAATGCCCAACCTTGTTCAAAAACATCATTGCAAGCTKCATGTAGGCCATACCTATGGAGATGAAATTATATACAAGCTGTTCTAGGGAAGGGCTWGTAAAGTTATGTGCATAAAAAGAAGTGAGATGTGCTCAGATGTTCAAGGTTATTTGTTCTTGTATAGCTGTGCGAAATACTTACTTTCAAATAAGAAAGGTATTACAGAGCTATCCTCTGAGTARTAATAACCTATTTGGTTTTCTCCTATTTCTTTGAGTGGTTATAGACTTCATAGGACTGTATTTAAACATGTAGGTTTTACTTTTTTGTACTTTGAAGCAATCAAATAAATGAAAATTTAAAGCAGCTTTTTTTTACTATCCTTTGGAAGCTTTACTAATAGCATTAGAAATGTGTCAGTTTTATTTTTTAGTCATGAACTAAAGAAATGCTTCTTGCTCCCTGCATCTGTTGAAACTTGGATAATCCCAAGAAAGCTGTATTATGCACTCTGTAAGAAAATGTCTTTATGATATATTTCTTCATTTCAACAGGTGTACTGGATGCATTAATTCCTAGTAATCTTCCTAAATTACACAGAGATATACCTGAATTAAACAGCACTGGTAAATATYGACAGGCATGTCAGAGGCATTGTTACTGGGGTGTTGACCAAAGAGGTACAGAGTTTCTTCATGTACAAACCTGCCCAAGATAATAGTGGGTTTCATTTCTGTAGATGCCAACTCTTCTGACAATTTTGAATGGCAAAAATAGGGACATTACTGGTGGGACTTGGGTCTGAATAGCCATGCCATGGGAATGGTTTATCCCAGTGTACATTTTTTTATGATTACCTGGGTGTATGTCCAAGTTTGGTTATTGTCACCCTGAATTTTAAGCCTTCTGAGAGTTCTCATATTTAGAGTCAGTTCTCATGGTTTTATGTAAACAATGGGGTTGTTTGTGTAACAGATTTTCAATGTTTACACTCTTTCTTACTAGGAGGAGACAGCTTGACAAGCATTTCTGTTAGCCAGTGTGATTGGAGAAGTAGATATTTTGTTCTCCAGTCACTGGCCATGATTAGTTTGTATATATAAATGGTTTCAGGAAAAATAAAATCTCTTTTCTTTCCAGCGTGTGAATGTGTGTGTCGTGCCATTATTTCCTGTAGCAGTGTGACAAGTTATAACCCCCAAAATTTTATGGATTTAGTTATATTTTTTCTGCACTGTTGGATTTTTATTGGATGCAGCTGTAGAAAGCTTGTATTTATAATTATAGTTTTTAACCACTTGTATCCATTTAGGTTGATAGTTTGTACTCATGAGTATGATACTGACTTGCAGCATGAACAAAAAGGGATTGGTGCAGGGTAATCAAAGATTGTGAGCTTGCAACTGCTAATTTTTGCTAGTTGTATCTTTAAATAGATAATGTAAAACATTTTAATCTTACATAGAGGTATGTCTTTAATCAGAATTCAGTACTTGCATCATTGTCTTCACTTAGATGAACAGTTTGAAATACCTTCAGCTTATCACTTCATTCAGACTGAACTTGCCAAACTGYAACTGTRAAAACTGTAATRTKTYWCAYATWWTWWWRARAWATCACACTTGTATTTATGAGCACTTAAACTCAGGCTTAGGATRTTTTTGGGTATAGAACTCTTCTTAGATCTATCTTTGCTCTGTACCTATGGGAATACCTGTGCATCCCATTCTCATGACTTGTCATGCTCAACACTTTAGTTCCCTTTTTGCTGAAGTAATTCTCATTGATGTTCAGACCAATGCAATGCTTAACTTCTTCAGTCATACAAAAGAATAGAAGCAGGGATTGTACTCAACTTTTTAGGCATTACTTGATTGACAGATTGGGACCTACGTAAGTGTAATGTTTGTTTTTTGTTTGTTTGTTTTAAATTTTCCAAGAAAATGTCAGTACTGCATAGACTGCAAATACACACACCYGTCCATAGGTTCAACAAGTTTGCCACTCTACCATAAAGTAAGTCTATTCTTTAAAATAATTTTGTGACAATGGAAATAGTGGCATTCATTCAGTGYAATAACTTCTCTGCRTATAATCTGCCTGATCTATTACCTRTGATGATAAAGTATCCTCCCTGCTACTCCATGTATGGTAATTATTTTCTAGAGCAATCTCTATGGCTAGACCTCAAGTTTTTAATATCACCCTTTTATTGTATGGCAATATGTTATCTTCTAMCATAGGATATGCATCCTGGCTGTGAATGGCTGTTAGATTCTTGAAAGTCTGTAAAAACCAATCTTTTGTTTTGGCCATCCTGGTTACTTCTGCTTTTTCCAAAACTGAATGGGTTCCTACTGTAAAACAATTGAAAAACCTAACACTTAAGTTACTAAAAGAAAAAACATTGATGTGCTTCTTCTCATGTGAAAGGATGTTTGTTCAATGGTTTGGCTCAATCGATGAATTTATTCATACTGATATTTAAATTATTTAAATCTCTGGTTTTGCAGTAGGTGATTACTTTCAGGAAAGCTACAGTTACAAAGACAGATTCTTTTGTATCTATGCACATCATAAATTTAAGTCATATTTAGAATCACATCATAGAATATCCTGAGGTGGAAGGGAAGCACAAGGATTATTGAGTTCAAGTCAAACACTGTGCATGACACCCCAAGAGTCACACCACGTGTCCCAGAGCGTTGCCCAAATGCTTCTTGAACTAGACAGGCTTGATGCTGTGAGCCTGTTCCTTTCCTGGGGAGCCTGTTCCAGTACCCAACCACCCTCTGAGTGAAGAACCTTATCCTGGTATCCGAGCTAAACCYCCCTGACACAACTTCAGGCCACTCCTTGAGTTCTGTTTCTGGTCACACAGAGAAGAGATCAGTGCCTGCCCCTCCTCTTCCCCTCACAAGGAAGGGAACTGCAGTGAGGTCTCCCCTCWGTCTCCTCTGGGCTGAGCAGACCAAAGTGACTTCAGCCACTCTGACCTCAGCTTCCCCTCGAGGTCCTTCACAATTTCTGTAGCCCCCTTTGGATGCTCTCTAACAGTCTAATGGTTTTTTAAAATATCGTATTACACAAAACTGTCCCCAGCACTCGAGATGAGGCAGCCCCAGCTCAGAACAGAGCAGGGCAATGCCCTTCCTTGCCCAGCTGCTGATGCTGTGCCTGATGCACCTCAGGACATGGGTGACTCTCCTGGCTGCCAGGACACTGCTGACTCATGTTCAACTTGCCCTTAACCCTCCCTCAGATCCCTTTCATCTCCTGTATCTCATTCCTCAAGGTGTCTGCACATCCAGGACTGCTCCATTTTWGGTGTAGAATCTGGCACTTTCTCTGGTTAGACTTCATATGATTGGTGATTGCACAGCCCTATAAATTTGTCCAGGCYTCCCTCTGGGCTCTTTCTGCKTTTGAGGGAGTCAACAAYTCCTCCCAATTTAGYAGCATCAGCAAACTTACTTATTATAACTTCAAGACCTTCTTCAAATGATACTCTGCAGAAAAATGATTTATTTAACTAGTATTTATTTCTCACTCAAAATTACATACCATTATCTGCCTGCTTTTGCTTTCTGTTTTTCATGGTCASTGGGTGGAAATTAAACTGACTACTACTGATACGATTTTGCTGTATTTGTGAGACAACTGCTCGAAGAAAACCCTGATGCCAAAATAAAGAAACACGGTAAACCTGTGAAGTGAAATTCTGGGAGGTTAAAGTACTGGTTTAAAAATTAAATAAAATAAATAAATAGAAATAAAAAGAAAAGTATTATTTTCTTACTGAAAGATCATGTCTCGGATAGCTATAGTCTTTGGAGGTCTTCTGTTGTTTTTTAAGCCTCAGAACTTTATGGTTTTTTTTGCTGTATGTTGTAGATTCACTTTCACTTATGCAGTTGTCACTGCATAAAGGCATAGTGCGAGTCAACTTTTGCAACTTCTTGTTTCACAAATTGAGTGATTAATTAAATTGGAGAGCAGCAGCATGTCAGGGTACTGCTGTGCTCATCGTGGGAATACTTACCTGCTGCACAATCACTTGATTCAACCAAATGGTTCTGTGATTCTCTAGTGCTGAGCCTTCTTCACTCCCTGAGTTCCAGCACACAGAGTTGGAAGGTTTCTTCCTGGCACAGAGAGTTCCATCTGATGTTAATTGCAGAGCTGTTCATCTGTTAARTGATATATGTATATATCTGTGCTTGGTGAAAACTTGCAGTTGGACCAAGAAGTATAGCAAAGAGTACATATTTATAGATACTGTGGAGTCTTTGAAAATTCTGGGACATTGATTCTTAAAACATTAATTAGCAATCTTAWGAGCTGAAGAGCAGAAAGTTGTCTGTATTTCTGAATAGCAAAAATAGGGAGAACAGAATAAAAGTGTGACAGTATTGTAATCAGAAGTTTGCATCTGTTTACAACTCTTACGAAAATATAACTTCATAGCATAGGAAATTCAGTGTTTGTATATGCAAAGCAGTGTTCTCATGGACAATGATTATCTCTGTTTACAAATTTTRCTTTACTCTGGCTGTTTTTACATGTATTACTTACTTACTTTTGCCTGAATGATTAAGATAAAGGCCTGGGCATCATGTGCCCAAAGATGATTTTAAGATACATCAAAAAGTGGAAATAGCAACCAAACTCAATTTCGTTTTAAGAAGAAAATATACCTGGACCAAGCTATTTTAGAGACCTTTCTCATCTTCATGTATAGAAACATAGAATCAATACGTTTTGAATAGACCTCCAAGATCATCAAGCCCATCTGTTAACCCAGCATTRCCATGTTCACTATTCAGCCATGTCCTTAGGCACCRTGTCTAAAATACCTCCAGAGATGATGATTTCACCACTTCTATGGGCTACTTGTTCTTATACCTGAAAACTCTTTCARTGAAGAAGTTTTTCCTTATATGAAGTCTAGACCTCACCTGGCACAGCTGGAGGCTGTTTCCTCTTTTACTATTGCTTGCTGCCTAGAAAAAGAGGCCAAACCTCCCCTGGTTACAATCTCCTTTTGAGTAGTTGTAGAGAGTGGTAAGGTCTCCCCTGAGCCTCCTTTCCTCTGGGCTAAACAATCCCAGCTCCTTCAGCTGCTCTTCATAAAACTTGTGCTCCTGACCCTTCACCAGCTCTGTTGCCCTTCTCTGGACACACTCCAGCACCTCAATGTCCTTCTTGTCATGAGGGGCCCAGAACTGAACAGAGAACTCGAGGCGTGGCCTCACCAGTGCTGAGTACCGGGGGAAGAATTGCTGCCCTGGTCCTTCTGGACAGGAGATAGGCCAGGAGTGGATTCACCAAGAGGCAATCTGATTACTTTCTCCCCTCTTCTCTTTTAGGTCCTCTCCTTCCGCAGGGGSTTGAGAGGGTGAAGGAACTTTCCCTTGCTGTGATGCAGCCAGCTGGTGCACACCGCAGGGGTGGCAGAGCATGGCTCCACCAGTCAATMTCCTCTTTAGAAGAGCATCTGGGTCCCTGATGCCTCTTAGCCTTCCTGCCTCCTCTCTTAGCTCTGGCATGAAGCGGAGCAGCTTCTCTGCCATCTGAGCTAGGGGCACCTCACCCAAGTGCTGTCCCTAGCGCCATCTGAGTATTAGATGGCAGACTCTGGTCCTCCCCACAGGCTGACATTCAGATGGATGYGTGGGTTTGTGGGAGCTCTGTGTAGGTTCTCCACATCCTTTCTGCTGCATGCAGAAGGATCTGTGCAGGGATCTGGCTGCTGTCACTCCCAGTCCTGTCTGCTTGGGGTTGGAGCCACCTCTGATCAGAGTCCCAGCAGTCCTTTCTTAAGGGCTTCTCTCTGCACTGAGATTTTTGCCAGTTTAGGAAAACTCCTTGTGATGCTTGATGCAATCCACTGCTCCAGAGCTTGACTGCCAGAGCAGTTCACCTCACAGATTTCAGATTTCATCTGCAATATCTAGTTTTGGTGGAAAAACGTTTCTGGGGTGATATGGTCCTTCATTGTTCCTAAGCAGTAGGCATTGCCAATCTGATATGAAATATCCTGCTGTGTGTATTTTATTTTATTTTATTTTATTTTATTTTATTTTATTTTATTTTATTTTATTTTATTTTATTTTATTTTATTTTATTTTATTTTATTTTATTTGTGCTGGTGTGTGTCCCTGGAAGTGGTGGGGAGTAGTGTTGCAAGGTTGCCTGTTGCAAGGTGAGCTGGAAAATTAAATGAAAGGCTTGTATCTGTTTCACATCTTCCATTACTTTGAATTGTATCACAGAACAGTGTGGAATTAAGCATAAAATGGAGGCATCCAACTATAYTCTTGGATTTACTACACCTGTAGCTGGAAATGTGCTATAGTTGTTACTAGAACGTTCTTTTTCTTTCTGATGTCTGTAGCCTCAACTAATACAAGATAAACAGGCTGTGTGCCAATTTATATAAATTTCTCTGCTCAGACAGCATCAAGTACACAAGAGATTATTGAATCCAAATTGGAAAAGACAAAAGAAATTTATTTGARGTAATTATTTTCCTAATAATGTCTTTCTTTTAATATCAACATTTTGAAACACTTTCTGCTGCAGATTTTGATATCCTACAGTTACTTCCACTGGAAAGCCACCAAGGTAGTCAGAGGGTTGTATCACCTAACATACGAAGAGCAGCTGAGAGAGCAGGGTTTCTTGATTTGCCTAGAGAAGGCTCTAAGATATAAAGTTGTTTGGGTTTGGGTTTTTTTTGCTTTGTTCTTTTTTTTTTACCATGTGTGTGAGAAAATACTGGGACCGTTTTCTCAGAGATTTTTAAATCTGCAACCTTGGAGATACTCAACACTCTACTGTACAAGTAGAGACAATTGCTCTTCTGGACAAGACACCTAACTTGATTAGTCCTGCTTTGAGTAGGTGGTGATATGCAAGATCCTGGAGATTTCTTTTGCCCTAAAATATGTTATGATTCTATAGTTTGTGTTTCTAATGATAAATTAAGGAGCACAGTGCTTTTAACAAATGTGGTTCTTAAAGTTTCACAGCTGATCACAAAATTGAGGTACCTCATAGTTCAGGTTTTTTACCTTGCAGCCTCTTATGTGGCAAAGTTTTAAAAATTATTTCCAGTATTTTTTCTAATGTGATGTTAAACCCTACCCATATAGTCTGGCATTAAGATTTATTTTAGATCATATTTGTAGTATATTGCCACTCARGCAACTCACTAGCAGTGATCTAAAGAAAACCTATCCTCATTTAATTCACATCTAGGCTTAGCCCTGACAGTTCAACTGAACAATTTCAGGTTCTTCTGCTGAGCTGTAAACTGGTTTTTATTATCAATATTTTTGTCTGCAGTGCTACCATCATTTTCCTCACAAAGTATATTCACTCCATAATCCAAACAGCAAATACCTACCCATAAAAGCATGTTGGTATTCAATAAATAAAAGATGACATTTTGAGAGACCCAAAGAACACAGCTGAAAAGAAATGGCAGYGCACAACAACTGCCTCTATGGAGCTAATAAAAATGAATAAAAAATTATTCATTGGGGAACTTCTCAAAAATTGGCAATTGGCAATTCCTCTTGCCCCAATTTTTTTTTTCTTTTTGTCAACCCGAATGTCAAGAAAGTTGAAGGGAAATCCCCCAAAGACTGCTTTTCATAGAGACAAGTTCTCACTTTGTGAGGTAATGTGAAAGAAGGAACTCAATTATCTCTGTCTAATAAAGATAAAGGATCAATCTGTTAATCTAAAACATATTTCTTGATTTTCTGAACATAAAATGCTTTATTTTAGAAAAAAAATGCATTTGATGGGCAACTGATGAATCTGGTGGAGCTTAAGACTGTGATTCTGGAAAGTGTCTTGGTGGAAGAGCATTAATTTTAAGACAACATAGCAGTGCTGCTTGGTTTTAATTACTGATGGTAACCCCCATAGACAAGACTACAGTGAGAGAAAAAGGTGACAAAGATTCTTGATGCCTTCTGAGAAGGACAAAGAGGCAGAGGAAGAGAAGCAACAGAAGCCAGAACTATGAAATCCAAAGAAAGAAAGGCTTTGGAAGAAGCTGTAAGTGTACTGACATATCTGGAGAGGAACAGTACACAGTGGCACCACTTTCCTGGTGTTATCTGTTGGACAGGCTACAGAGACTTCACACTCTTTCCCTGCCTACCCAGCAGATGGCATCTGGAAGACACAAATTAYATCAAGTTTCTAGTTTCTTTCTGCAAACCATAACTAAGAAACTTCTACTTGCCTGGGGAGAGATGGAAACAGTTTTGTGACCAGAACTTTTGACTGTCTAATATGTGACCTCTCCCCTGTGTCACAGCTGTCAGCAAAAAGAAAAAAAAATCCTCTCTGAACTAAGACAGGTATTGTATGGATAAGCATTCCAATCTARTATCTTAAACAGGCACTAGTATAGCAGAAAAGTACTTCCTCCCCAAGTGTTGTTGGGATCAAAAATGTAGAGTATTGCCCAGAGGCTTCAAAACCAGAAATGGTGTAGGATGCAAGAAGACTGTGTGATGGTTACCCAGGATAGTTTGCCTTCACTATCCAAGTARCCTTCAGAAGAATAATTTCTTCTCATTTGGAAACATGCAAAAGGGTTCTAAGTCAACCATGCTATAATGTTTGATTAKGTAATTTCAATACTTGAGTGCCATAATCCCCTATTTATTCCATTAAATCTATTTTACTCAGGAAAATAAAATCYACTGGAAAGTAGTTTCTATCATGAGGTTTGCTCTCAGAAATCCATTYTATGTGAAGATTTTACAGCCCRTGAGCCACTTCTTAATTTTTAACTCTGAAAAACAACGCTTGTTTGTTTCTATGCCATTGCTATGGTTGGTTCTCAATGCTGTGTATMTCTTCWTTTTTTTTTTWAATTGARTTGTGACTGCTTTTAAATTTTATTGTTAATACTGTGTCAGTTTTAGCACAATGKTCATAAATTTTGTATGCATATCATGTAATTCACAGGGTTGCTGGTTGCTAGGCTGTTCTTTAGTTGAGGTRCTTTGGTAAGAGGGGCCAGCTAACAGAGAAAGAGCTCAGAGGCAGCCACCAAACGCTGGAGTTTGCAGAGCAGGCTGCACAGAGTGGGGCTCAGCAGCTGGGCTTAGAAAGGCTCYGTGTCCTCAGCAGTGGTGTCAAAGCACCACAGAGCAGCCCTGCTGTCCCTGTGACAGTGCCTRTCCCTGTGGCACCTGAGCTGTTATCCAGCCAGAGTTCTTCTGGGTGGGTGCTGCCTTCCAGGAGAGCCTAAGGTCTCTTGCTGGGRATGGAGCAGTGGGGAAAGGCTTCCCATGCTGCAGGAAGTGTGTCTGCATTGAGAAATGGTGTTGCCAAGTGAAGCTCTGGGAAAAGGCCCGCAGACTGTGCAGCAGCAGGGATGCTGGAGAAAAGATTAGGCATGTCTTCTCCAAGATTCTGGCTTCAAGGACTTGGACTCAAAAGTGTTCTGAAGGGGGCAGAGGTAGGGTCTGGTTTGGGAGATAGGCACTCCCATTATGGCAAGTGTTGAAAGTTTGGAAGTTCAGGCATTAGGAGAATGGCTTCTGCKCTATCTGTAGAATTGCTAATAAGGAGTAGTTGCAGTGCTTTTGTAGCTGTCAAGGGTTGACAGCTCTGTCAAATGAAGCTTCTAACTGGGCTGAGCTTGAGCCCTGCAACAGCATCAGGATGAAGCAGCAAGTTACAGAAGTGTGAGACACTCTATGGTGATCCCTTTATGACACTTAAGAGATCAATAACAGAAAAGGATCTGTTTTAGTTTTATTGGGGTAAAGTGAAACTTGCTGGAGCCCAGAATTGAGGAAAAGAAAAACAAGGATCACAAGCAGGTCAGGGCAACCAAGAGAAATACAAATCTTCCCTAGTGATGGTGTGCACCTGTGGAAATCAGAGCTTGACAATCACAGGATTCAAATCACTGTGGGCACCAATCCTGACAAAAAAAGTACAAAAATCTGGGCCACTGAACACAAAATTCTCAGAAAGATTCTCAGGGAAACACTCTGAATGATGAAGAACTCATTGATCTACTACAGCAATCAAAGGCAGGAGACATGCTTGGGCAGAAATCAGAATAAATTACAGGTGATTTAGTGTTTCTCCTGGATGGGATTATTTCTACAGGGGAAGTGTTGCTCTCTGTTCCATGTCAAGGACTTGCTGGAGTGGATGGAGCTCTGCCTGGGAATAGATGAGGACCCAACTGAGAGCTCACAGATCTGAACTGAGGGCAAGGCAGGGCAGGGACAGGTGACATTATAGCAGGGCCCTGCTACAGGCTGCCTGACCAGGAACACTGAGAAGAGGAGACCCTCTGCAGACAGATTGGAGCAGTCTCACATTCACAAGCCGGGTCCACAGRGGGGACTTGAACCACCCTGACAGCAGTTCAAGGGAGAATACAGCAGCACATGAGCAATCTGGGAGGTTTCTGGAATGCAGTGATGACAACTTCCTTCTCCAAGTGGCAGAGAAGCTAAAGGTGCTACCCTTGTTCTCAACAAAAATAGAGGCCTCTGGGGAATSGGAAGCCCAAGGGCAGCTTGGGCTACAGGAACCATAAAATGGTGGAATTTGAGATCATCAGGGCAGTGAGGAAGGCACACAGCAAACTCACTACCCTGGACTTCAGAAGAGCACACTTTGGCCTCMTSAGGGATTTGCTTAGTTGAGTACCATGGGGCAACTCCCTGAAGGGATGAGAGGCCAAAGAAAGCTGGTTGATATTGAGGAACACCTTCTCCAAGCTCAGGAACAATGCATCCCAATAAAGAGGAAGTAAGGCAAAAATATCAAGAGGCCTATGTGGCTGAATGAAGAGCTCCTGGACAAACTCAAACACAAAAAGGAAGTACACAGAGGGTGGAAGCAAGGACAGCAGCTTGGGAAAAATACACAYATACTGTCTGAGCAGCCAGGGATAAGGTTAGAAAAGCTAAAGCCCTGATAGAATTAAAACTTGCCAAGGATGTAAACAAGAAAATTTCCTATAGGTACATTGGTGATTAGAGGAAGACTAGGGACAATAGGGGCCCTCCCTGGAAGGAAGCAGGAGACCTGGTTACCAGAGATATGAAGCAGACTGATGCACTCCGTGAACTTTTTGACTCAGTCTCCTCTGGCGAGTGCTTCAGCCACACTGCCCAAATTGCCAAAGTCACAGAAAATAAAGGGACTGGAGAACCACCTGCTGTAGGAGAAGATCAGTTTTGAGACCATCTAAGAAACCTGCAGGTGCACAAGTCCACAGGACTTGATGAGATACATCCATGGATTCTGAAGGAACTGGCAGAGGGAG